>PVJO010023098.1:0-26617 GCA_004026905.1 Hystrix cristata | reverse complement strand
ATTGTTTCTCTGATATGAGAAACCATAAGTGTAAATAAGGACAAAGGGGTAGAATAGATATTATGTTTAAAAAAAAAGAGAGATAGTATTCAAAAGAGAGAACTAGATAGGGAAAAGGGGGATAAAGAAGAAGGTTAAAAGAAAAGTAAGATGAAAGGGGAAAAAATGGTAAAGTGTAGCTACACTTGTTGCAAATAGGGAGGGGTGGGTGAATGGAAGGGAAGGGAGGGGAAGGGGGAAAGAGGGGGGAAAACCAAGATGTATCATGTACAGGTACAAAATAACCATGTTGATTATGATCATTATGTATACAATGTACCAATACATGTTCTTGGTAAAAATTAAAAATTAAAAAAAAAATAAAATTCACCCTCACTTTGACTTTGAAATGGTAAATGTTATGATTTAAATCTGGGGTGTCCCCAAAAGCCTCATGTGTTTAGATAGTGATCGGATCGTGGAGGCACTATACCAAACGTGCTCAACAGCTGTTAGGAGGTGGTGCCTGGTTGGAAGAGGTAGGTCACTGGGGGCATGACCTGGAAAGATGTACCCTGTCTTCTCTTTCAGCTTCCTATTACGACGACACCAGCAGCTTTCCTCTACCCAGGCACTTCCACCGTGCCATGCTGTTTCTGCATTTGAGCCTGCCAACCATGGACTGAAACTTCTGGAACTGTAAATCTGTCCTCCTTTAAGTTGCAGGTGTCAGATATATTGTCCCTGCATCAAGAAAGTGACTAAGATAATGAATTTTACTCATTTATATTTATTGCAATTACTCTTATATAAGGAATTATGTCTGCTATTTTGTTTCGTATTTTTCGTTTACTGTACTTTCAATTTGTCTTTTTTTCTTCATGTTTTTCTGCTTTCTACTACAGAGATCAAGTTTTCTTCTACTGGCTTGAGTGTTAAATCACACTAAAATTGCCTAAAAGCAGAGCTAGGTGTAGCTCAGTGGTTGATCATTCACCTAGCATGCATCATGATTCATGCCCCAGGCAGGATGGAGCAGGACAGAGATTTTATCATGCTACTCAGAGTGGTATGCAATTTAAAACTTATATTGCTACGTCTGGAAATGGTAGAGGTTGGTAAGATGGGATAGATAACTCTTCAAGGATCTTTGCTGTAAGTGCAAGAAATGGAATGGTGGGGAAAGCTTTGGGAAGGTTTAAAAATGGGAGACATGTTTGCAGGTGTAAACAAACCAACAGAGTAAAAATGACTTATGAATGTGGGGCTAATTGCAGGAGTCTTTCGAGTAGGGGAGGGATGAATACTGGTCACGATTAGATGGAGCGAGAGGATAGAGACAATCCATGCTGAAATAGGAAGAAAGGAAATTATATGGGTACAGATATGTGTCGTTAAAGGATTTGGAGTGAGAAATTTCTGCTTAGTTAAAAAAAAAAAGCTGTGCGGAGGGAGGATAAAGGTTTGAGTAAAGAAGAGGAAGGTATAAGTATTTCTTGGGGAGAAAGTAAGTGTGGATTGATCAGAAAAATGGGTAAGAATTGCAACACAGTCCTGTGGGCCCTTACTTCTTCTCAGGATCATGAATGTTAAGTGAAAAGAGTCAGCATGGCTGTATGCTTTTCCAGCCATATCAGTAGCTCAGGTGCAGATGCAGAGTAGTTGGGTATAAAGAATATTCAAGCTTTCAGTTGAGAGGGATAAAAGAATTTAGGGTTTGTGCAAGAACCATGATGTCTATGCTAAATAAAGAAGAAAGCCAGGAGGGGTGAGTGATGTGATCAATTGTCTGGAGACCCAGTATAACCAAAAATTGTTGGGAAAGATAAAACAAATATAGTAACCCAGTAAGAGTAAGATGCCAGAAATTGAGGGACTTTGTTTCAGTGATCTTGTTGGCGCAGGGGATTGAACCTAGGGCCTCACCTATGCAGAGACTGTGCTCCACAACTAAACTATACCCTCCTAGCCCCTGGTTTTTGTTGTTGTTTGTTTTTTGGGTTTGTTTTTTGGTTTTGCTTTGTTTTTGAGACTGGATCTTGTTATGTTGCCCAGGCTGGCCTTGAACTACCTCACCTCAGCCTCCCAAGTGTGCATACCACCTGGCTAGAAATTGAGATTTTGAAGGTAACAAAATCTAGAGCGGTGTTCTTCAAAATTACATGTTGAGTTCCATTAGTGGTTCATGACATCAACTAAGTCTACTTCTTAAAATGAGTATTCTTAACCATGGTTGCACATTAGAATCATCTAGAGTCAAGATGAAAAACAAGACCACATCTCATTCACAAAGATTCTGATTTATTTGGTCTGGTGTAGGGGCTTGGACATAAATTTTTCATTAAAATTCTCTGCCAACTCCAATGTGCATATATTATCAATAACTATTGGTCCAAAAAGACCCTGAGAACTGGGGAGAAAGACATGACATCAAATGTGTGATAAATTGCAATAAGGTAGGGTGGTAGGTGGCACAGTTTAGTGTTCTCAACAAAAAATATCTGCAGGAGAGGAAAATGTTTATGCAGCCACATACACATCTGTTTATGCATTTTTGTTGGTAGATTACTAATAGAACCTTTGATTTTTTTTTTTTTAAATTGCCGGGGTTTGAATCCAAGACCTTCCCTCTGAGCTATATCCTCACCCTTTTAATTTTTATTTTTAGACTGGGTGTCCCTAAATTGCTAAACTGTCCGGATTAGGCTGGATGCCCCTGCCTTGGCCCCTCAGAATCCTGGATTACAGATGTGGGCCACTGGGGACTTGGCCGAAGAGTGAATGGTTAAACAACAAGTTTACATTAGTGAGGCATGTTGTTTCTGGCCCATGTCCTTCCCCTTTCCCCAAGAAAACTGCCTAGCCTTGAAACAACTTCTTGCCCAAATTGCTTTTCTCCTTTTTTCTCTTACACTGATATTTTAAATAAAAAACAGAGAGCTTTCAGCTTTGGTGGTATTTCTGGGAGTTTCCCTAACACCGGGTGCTCTCAGCTGAGATAGCTCCTCTCTGGCCCTCTCAGTGACTGAACTAAATCTCATCTCTGAGTAATTTCTCATCCTCTGCACCACCATGGCCACATGCTGCAACAGGTCATCTGGCAACTTTCTTATATTTTGATCTAACTGGAAATAAATGAAGGTCAGTCAAAAACAAAATCTGAGATGCCAAGGCTGGAGGATCACAAGTTAAAGCACAGCCTGCACAACTTAGTTACTTAGCAAGATCCTGTCTCAAATTAAAATAACAAAAATTTAAAAAGGGGTGGGTATCTAGCTCAGTGTAAAAGCAACTAAGTTCAAGGAGTTTCCCAAGACCCACTGTGATAAAGGATAATCTGAACACATTTTACTAAGAATACTGCTAATATAAAATCATTAAAAAAAACTATTTGTAAGAGAAAATAAACTGGAATGTTTATTGGTCAATCTATGTTAAGCTCCATAATTTAAAACAAAATTAAAAACATCTGTAAAAGGTCAGAACATTCAGTATTTTTAAATTAATTTTTTAAAAAATTATACTACCATGGTTATAAAAGTAACAATTATGGCAAGCTATACATTTTTAATTATTAAAAATGTTAAAATGAAATATCTAACAAAATATGTTTTGCTGTTGCTTTGGGGGGAAAAGGTGGGACAAATATTTTTTATTTACATATATTTATTAAGAGACTTTCCATATGACATTGCAAACAGTCCCATTTCTCTTGTATTTTGCCATAATACATGAATTCACTCAAAGGAGATAGGATACATACAATTGCAAAGGTGGTGGGAAAGTAAGCCACCACACACCCAGGACACCTGGAATTATTAAAGGCATTCTCCTGAACAACTAAGGCACACTAGTTACAGAGAAAGCATACTGCCCACCTCCAGGAACACACAGGAACTTGGCTTTATTGAACCACAGGGGAAACAAAAAGAAAGA
The DNA here is from genome assembly GCA_004026905.1 of Hystrix cristata. Classification (NCBI taxonomy): domain Eukaryota; kingdom Metazoa; phylum Chordata; class Mammalia; order Rodentia; family Hystricidae; genus Hystrix; species Hystrix cristata. The sequence goes on along the minus strand of PVJO010023098.1, from coordinate 22,702 downwards.
AATTGATCTTTCACTTTCTTGATGTTAGTTTTAAAGTTTTTTCTCAGTCAAAATGAACTCTATTAGAGCAGGTTTTTCTTCAAATGTGTATGGTTTAAACACGATTAAATTTTGTATTGACATTCTCTTTTGTACTTCTTCATTAATATATGCATACACATAAATTAAAGAAAATTAACAGTTTGAATTGTAAAAAGCTGTTTTCATATGCCCCAGGGTCAGGGTTTACATACTATTCTGGAAGAAGGGTAAGTTACAACATATAGGTAGAAGCAAAAAATGGATATAGCTTAATGTATCTTAGAATTTTATCAAAATGTTTTATTATATTTACCCATATACTTTTATATTCTGAAATTGTAGACTAATACACTGAGGAATTTTATTGACTGAAAAAATCGCCCCAAACTTGTGTTCTATGCTTTACAAATTCTGAATATAGCATTAGGTTTGATTTTCATAGAACCTGTATTATGTGATGAGCCCATGTAATAGTCAAAATAATATAATACTGAATATAATATATAAGTGTATCTTTCTCATCACAGTTCTTCTAAGTGGCAATAATTAATTACACATGGCAATAATTATTTTATCAAGACCTCTGATATGAAATGACTAGACTTGAATATATTCCCCTTGATGACAGACAGCAAATTTGTGAATAATTGATTTTACAGTTAAAAGAAAGCATGATGCACAGCATCAAAGGTGGTATTTCTTTGTGGACAGATTATGATATGGGTTACAAACACAGGCATGGAAACTGAAAACATGTTAAAAACAAGTATTATAAGAATATTTACATATATTTATCATGGCTCATTAAAAACAGATTATTGAAGCATAATGTGAATGATGCATATTAATTCACAGTATAAACACATTTTAAGGAGTAATTTCAGTCAAGAATAATAAAATATAAATATCACCAGTTAAGCACTATTAATACATATTTGTTCTGTCACATATATGAAAATATACACCTAGATACAATTCTTTTAAACCAAAAATTTTTACATAAATATCCACTGATTTAAATAAAAGTTGATAGAGGTAGAATTTGTGTCCATGTTCATGATTTTCAGGAATGAATACTTCAAATAGTTCAGTACTGTTGTGTTCTTTTAAAAATCCATGTAGGAACTCATGGAAAAGCATTATTCTGAAAAGGTAGGGGGAAGGGAAGTTAAGAGAAAAATGATAAATAAGGTTACTCAATATATTCATTAAAAAACTGAAGTTCAGTAATGTTTTGAATTACCGTCTCTAATAAAACCTTGTGCTCAAAGGTCAGTTATATCTAAAAAGCTCTGTTCTATGTCTCGAAGGTAAGAAAGAGTGCTCTGTAAAAAGTGAATTTGCTTTTATTATTCACACTTTTCTGTAATTTACACTTTCTCAGCGAGCATGTGTGGAAGCATGATATGTAAGAAATACATACTTGGTCTCTTGCCCCTGGTTCCTGACACACTGCTCCTTGGAATCTCCAGAGTCCCAAGTGTCTTTTACATGCAAATGAGATGGCTGGTGGCTGGGGGTCCCCTAGAGAGCTGGACTGGGCTGATCACCAGGAAGAGTGAGGCATGCTCTGGGTGGGGAGAAGGGCTGAAAGTTGAGGTGATCACCAGTGGCCAACCATTTGGCTGGTTGTACCTATGTAATGAAGCCTCCATAAAAGCCCAACGGACTGCATCAGGAAGCTTCCAAAAGCTGAACACGGAGCTCCCTAGAGGTGGGCCTGGTGAAGGCACGGGAGCTCTGTGCTCCTTCCCCCATTACTTGTCCTTCCATCTGACTGGCTGTAAGCACCCTTTGTAATAAATAGATGAACATAATGGAAAGTTTCCTGGTGTTCTATGAGTGCTCTAGCAATTGTCTGAACTCAGGGAGGGGCTATGGGAAACTGGATTCATAGTAGTGTTATGGTTGGTTCTAAGATGTCCCTTATGAGCCTCATGCACTCAGAGGAAGGGCTTTTAGAAGGTAAGTGAATCTTGAGGGCACTTTGGCTAACTTGCTATCAGGAGGTGGGGTCTAATTGGAAGCGGCAGGTCCCCGGGGGCATGACTTGGAAGGGTCTCTCTCCCCTCCCTCTCTGCCTCCTGACCACCATGACCTGAGCAGCTGCCCTCTGCCCAGGCCCTTCTGCCAGGCCTTTCCTGTGTCTAAGCCTGCTGAACACAGAATGCAACTTCACAACCTGGGACTTACAACTGGCATCTGAAGTGGGAGCAAGAAGTCTTGTGGCTCCTAGCCCCTTAACAACGGGATCTGACACTATCTGCAGGTAAACAGTGTAAAGAATGAAATCATACGATATCCAAATGGTGTATGATAGAGAATCTGGTGTCAGAAGTGTTGTACTGAGAGTGTGTGGGATTAGCAAAAACATTAGGTTTTTTCCTATCTCAAATATCATGTATCAGAAAACAGTCAAAAAAGTAAAAACAAAGATTGGATTATATATTTTTAACCATTAGACACTGATAATAAGAAACTGCTTCACAGTTTAACAATTCATTTCTGAGTGCTTACAGGGAAAATCCTTTCAAATTAGTTTTGGTGGCAATATTTAGAAAATATGAACAGAAATGGATTACTAGTTAACAATCTCATTAGGATACTTTGGTAATTAATTATAAATTATTACCAAATTAAAAACTGTGAGTTTGTTAATGTTTGCAAGTTTTCTAATGTACTATGTATTAGGATCCTAGTTGTAATTTAGAAAATAGAAAATAACAAGTACTGGTGAGATTGTGAAGAGAAACCCTTGTACAGTGTTGACAGGGACATATATAGTGTGATGTGTGATGTGGAAAACAGTTTGGCAGTTCCTCAAAAAGTTAAACGGAACTGCCACATGACCAGTACTTCTATTCCTACATATATCACAAAAGATTTGAAAATAAGGACTAAAATAGATACTAGTACTGCATACCAATGTTCACAGCAGCATTATTTACAACAGCCACAGATGGAAACAGCACTATTGTACCTAACTGATGGAAAGTATATCCTACAACATAGATGAATGTTAAAAACATTATCCTAAGCAAAATAAGCCAGGCACAAAAGGACAAATGTACGGTTTCACTTACATGAAAACTGAGAACAGGTAGATCCATAGACAGAAAAGTAGGGTACAAGTTACCAGAGAACAAACAAAACAAACACAAAAAAATTAACAGAAGTTACCAGAGGCTGAGACGATGAGTGAGGAATGAAGACTTACTGTTTAATGGGTATAGAATTCCTGTTTAAGGTGATGAACAGATTTTAGAAATACTGGTAATGGCCTCACAACATGGTGAAGGTAATGAATACTACTGAACTGTACACTTGAAAAAGTTAAGATGGCAAAGTTCATGTTACGTATTTTATCACAATTTTAAAAAGTTTTCACAGCTTTAGGGATTGCAGGAATCCACTATATTCTGTATCAGTGATTCTTATTTTTATTTTTTGTGCTACTGGGGATCAAACCTAGGGGTGCTCTACCACTAGTTATAGCCCCAGTCATTTTTTTTTTTTTTTTTTTTTTTTTTTTGTGGTGCCGGGGATTGAACTCAGGGCCTTGTAGCCCCAGTCATTTTCACTTTTTATTTGTTGGGTGCTGGGGATCCAACTCAGGGCCTTGCGCTTGCTAGGCAAGCACTCTACCACTGAGCTAAATTCCCAGTCCCATTTTTATTTTTTATTTTGAGAGATCTCATCAAGTTGCCCAGGCTGGCCTTGCATTTGCCATCCTCCTGCTTCAGCCTCCTGAGTAGCTGGGATCACAGGCATGTGACACCGTACTATACGTCAGTGGTTTTTAAAGAATAGTCTGGGAGCTGGACATGGTCATACACGTCCATGATCCCAGCACTCGGGAGGCTGACGCAGGAGGATTGTCATGAGTTTGAGACCAGCCTGGATTACACAGTGAGTTCAAGGCTAGCCTGAACTATACAGGGAGACCCTGTCTCAAAAAACAAAAGCAACAAAAAAGAATAGTCTGGGAGTTTGATGTAAATTGTCATCCCAGCACTCAGGAAGATGAAGCAGAAGAATAGAAGATTTAAGGCTACAGAGGGAGATCTTTTCTCAAAACAAACAAACATAAAACAAAATCAGCCCCAAACAAAACAAAAAGCTAGTTGCTCCCCCCAATAAAAACAGTAGTATAATATGCGGATAGGGATCCCTGAGATTCCCTAAGACCCTGTTAGGGAGGCTAAAAGGTCAAGGATATTTTCATAAAACCAAAGAATTATCTGACCCTTCACTCTTGTTTTCTCAAGAGTTACCGCTAAATTTTCCTGAGGCTACAGGATCCAAGAGGTCTGAGAGTAAACATTTTAGATCTGCAGGCCACAGGGTCTATCCTGACTCCTCAGCTCTGCCACGAAGAAGAGCAGTCTGAGGGAGTGGAAACCATGGCTATGCTGCAGTTAAGCTTATTACGAAAGCCAGCAGCAAGTGGACGTGGCCCCTGGGCCCAGGCCGCCAACCTGACCTCAACTGCATCTCTGAATCAAGTGTGAGAAAGTATCGGTCACAGTGTTACAGGCTTTAATAAAAAGGTGAACAGGCACCTAATCATATTCAACGTAGTGCAAGTTAGACGTTGTGTGGACACAGCGGCTACAGGAAGCACTACAAAGTGGTCCTCAGGGTGAAAGAGGAAAATAAACATTTTAACCAAACAAATACAACAGCGAAAGCACAGCAATGAGGAATCACTTAAACCCAGACCAGCAAACACTGGGCATTGGTACGTTAAAGCGCAGCACACAACTAATGTTCATGATGAGGATTCTGCATCATCGAGGAAATGTGAATCATCTTCTATGTATGGTACTTCTACTAAAAGAGGCAAAGAAATGCACCCATTAAGAGAGACTGGCTCAACTGTCTTTGTCAGTGAGCTGCAGTCTGCACAGTCACTACCTGTCGAGTGCTGGGTCTGACTCGTACTTCCTCCCATCCATTCCCATCTCCAATCACCCAGCACTTGCCCCGACCCACCCTCGGCCAGATGTATCCTGTCTTCACAGCTGCTTTGCCAAACACTGCTGCATCCACTGAGGCCTGAACATACGCACGTCTATGACCCAGCAGTGCTGGTCCTGGCGTGACCCAGAGCACTATCGGTATGACGTGGCACATGCCACGAACTATGAACGCCTGTCCACAGCTGAGTGCGCACACGGAGCATGGCAAGCTCACACCACATTGTGCTGTGCAGCCACAGGGCCAAATGATCTACATGTACACAACAGTACAGGTGACTCTCACAAATATATTTCATTTCTAAAATGTCCAAAAACCTTAGAGGAATCTATGCTTTTGACAGTGAAGACAGTTACTTTTAAAGCAGGGCTTGTGGCTAGAAGGAAGCCCAAGAGAAGCAATTTTCTCCCTCCCTTCTTTCCTGCCTTCCTTATCCTTTCTTTTTTCTTTTTTCTTTTTTTTTTAAGACAGGGTCTTACTTTGTAGTAAGAAGGATTGCCTCAAGCTTGTGGCAATCCTTCTGTCTCAGCCTCCAGAGTGCTGGGAGTACAGGTGAGAGCCACCATGCCCAGCTAATATTTTGTTTCTTGATCTGGGTGCCTGCTAGCTAGATGTATGCAGTTTGGAAGTTCACACCTATGACCTGGCTGGCACCTTTTTCTAAGTATAACTTACTTGAAAAAAATCTGCTGTAGTTTTCAATATTATTATACTGATCCTAAACTGATCACCCTATTCATTTCAAGCCTCTTGTATCTCCAGCTCTGGTTCCTACCCTCTCCGAGATGGCCAGAACACTTGGGATTTTTTTCACAGTTGTGATGTTAACCCACCAGAAATGATTCTTTCTTCTTAATTCCATCTTTGTATCCATCCTACACACAGGAGGACTTTCAAGGGCTCCCCTTGACTTACAGAATAGTTTACATTCTCTATTTTAGCCTCATATTCAATATACTTTGCTCATTCCAATTCTACCTTCCAAGCTTTTCTCCTTCCCTCTTGTTCCCCCACTACTTGCCATTCCTGCCAAAAGGAGTCTACTGTGCTTCTGTTCACATATTTCCTGCCTATTATTTGTATCTGTAATTTGGCACTTCACAGAATACCACCCTGTGATATATCATATTTTCACTTAATGTTTCGCTATGGATATCTTCTATTTTTTTTTTTTCTTCTGGGGATTGAACATAGGATATTGTGCCAGCTAAGCAAGTGCTATACCACTGAGTACATTCTCAACCCTTTCTTTTTAATTCAGGTTTAATCCAACTTCCTCTTTTTAATTCAGCTTTAATTTACATACAATGAGATCCCTGTGCCATGAATGTTCAGGTTGGTCAGTTTTCATGGTTGTATATACTCGTGTAACCACCACCACCAAAACCCAGAACACTGCCATTACGCAAGGAAGTCCCCCTGAACAGCTTTCCAGAGGACCTCTCCTTCCCTGGCACAGAACACTATGTCCTGAGTTTATATAACCACAGACCAGTTTTGTGCGTTTGTGGTGTTACATATATACCTTTACGTTCTGGAGAATGTGAAGGAGACTTCAGAGTAGAACTAAGGGGTGGTGCAGGAAGACCATGTCGACGCATCTCTTGGATTGCGCGTTCTCTGTTGGTAAAGATCAGACAAGAGAGATTAATATGCCAGCACAATGAAAAACCAGAAAGTGGTGTACTAGTATAAGGTGCTATTGGTGCCCTTAATTAATATCTGCTAAATTAGTTTTTTTTAAATTTTATTTTGCTAAATCAATTAGTATTTTTTATCATATTTATTATGTTTTGTTTTTGAGACAGGGTCTCACTATGTTGCCCAGGCTAGTCTGGATCTCATGGGCTCAAGTGATCCTCCCACCTCAGCCTCCCATGCAGCTAGGACTACAGATATGTGACATTGTGCCTAGACTTAGTATTTTTACTAAATTATAACCCTATGTTTTTGTAAGATTTTTAAGTAGTGTGTAAAACATTTTAATAAAAATATGCATAGGAGACTGTTCAAACTGTAACTATATCAGACTAGTAGGACATCATTAAAATAATACTTTAGAAACAAGATGCACACGATATATTTAGCAAAAGAAAAGTAGGATGCCAAGTGTACATTCAGACAAACACAGACATAAACACTGTAAGATATCAGACTGAAAAATGTTAACAATGACTCTTGGAGAACCTGTAATTTTCTTTTTTATACTTAAAAAAATACAACAAACCTATAAATGTGTTCTTAAAAACTAAATATCTCTGTGTTACCAATCAAGTTGCTCACCCTGAGCGTCCTGTAGGATCTGGTTCTGTTAGCCTCCCTTAGCTTCCTTGACACTACCATCTCCCGGTTCTCCTTCTTTAATACCAACATTCCTTAGTTCTTTACCGGACCCTTCTCTGTGCCTACATTCCTCACTGTGGTATCCTTCAGGACTGGGTTCACATTCTCTTCTTTTATGAGCCAATGACTATACTTCTAGGTGCTGATGACTCTCCCAAGTCCACACCTTCAGTTCTGTCCAGTACTCCAGGGTCATACACAGATTTCTGCTGGACATCCCATGGGTACCCAACACACCCTACATTACCTTTCTTTACTAATTCCAGGCTAAAGTACATTCTGTCCTCCAGTGTGCCAATGAACCACACAATGACCTCTACCCCTAGCTATACACTGTTATTAGATGTATTGTGTATGTGGATCCTAATAGTGAGTTCCCAATAGTCATTATTCTTTTGGTGGCCCTCTGAGTAGAGAGCTTCTAAACTGGTTGGTTAACCTCCTCTGCCCCTTTCTTTCTCATCTCTTATTGCATACAACCTGATATCTTCCATCTTGCCTGAAAACTCCCGCCTGTCTATGCGGAAGGGATTGCTATCACACCTTCCTTGCCTGCGTCCAAAGTCTGCCCCACCATGTACAGTGAGTATGCTGCTATTTGTTTGCTATTTGATTCCTGGCCCAGGTACCTTGAGTTCTTCAGTATCCAGGATCTCTACTTAGTTCAGTGTTTCTCAAACTTTTTTCATTATGTTCTCCAATAGAAATTGTATTCCAATAGATTTTCCCCCCTCAGATTATCCTGCTACCAAACAAAATTTTAACATGCAGATATACTATTATGTACTGTGGCCTGTAGGAAGACCATAAACTATTGTTATCACTATTGTATCTTAGATAATACAACAGTTTACTGTAGTAAACTATTACAGCTTACACAAATACACACACACACACACACATATATAGTATATATTATAGCTTATATGTTTATAACCTAGAATTTTACTTTTTTTGCTACCTCTTTCGCCCAACTCCAAGAATCAATTTTGTCCCTTCAGGGTGGAGTGACACTGCCCTGTGAGAATGTATAACTTGCTGCACAGCAGGGGCAGAATGTCATGGCCCTGTGGCTCAAAGTTTCTTTGAGGGTTAAGAGTAAGGAAAAGGGCAGCTAAGGAGGGCCTGCAGTCTGGGCTAACACTGAAGGACTGGATTTAGGATCCTCAAATTGCAGAGAATTTAAGATATTATTAAGAAATGGAAATCGTATACACAGTTTTAGCACACTCAGAAGCTAGATCTTCTAAATTACAAAAAATTAACACTACTGCTTTCACATCACTGCTGCAAGCTAAGGCTTCATTTCTCTTTGAAATCATAAATACTGATTTTATAACAAATTCCCTCTCTACTTTAAGTAGCATGTCACTTAAAAGTTTTGGTGTAAATAAATAAGAATAAGAGAACCCCAAAACTGACCTAATAAGTAGTTTTATCACTATTTGAGAATGAAAGCTCAGGATGCTATGGTATTAATCACAGTAAGAAAGAGTAATTCAGTGTAAACTGAGTACAGCACTGCACACCTGTAATCCTAGCTTCTTGGGAGGCTGAGGCAGGAGGATCACAAGTTTGAAGCCAACACAGGCAACCTAGTGAGACCTGTTCAAAATAAAAGATTTTTTAAAGGGGATCAGGATATAGCTTAGTTCGAGGCCCTGGATTCAATCCACAATATAAAAAAGGAAAAAAGAAAGAAAGGAAGAAAAAGAAAGAAAGACAGACAGACAGAAAGAAAGGCAGGTAGGCGGGTTGTCTTTTTATAAATTACCAAAAATTTTATTTTACATTAATGTGAAGTGTAAGTTTGCTATTTGAAGCCAGACTAAATCCTTTTCAGAACAGGACAGAGAACACATAAAAGCAATGTTCAATGCTACACACTTTTTTCTTACCGTTCATATCTCTCCGTGGAAATTTGCCTTTTCAGAGTATCATAATCTGTCTGTAACTGTCCCACTTTAGTTCGAAGCATGGTGTTTTCCCGGCTTTGACTAGTTCTTAAGAACAAATCACAGAAATAAATCACAAAGGTTCCATTTTGTAGAGTCAAGTGCTACGGGTTTTGTTAACAAATACAAATGGAGGTGATACATAAGGGTACAAAAACTTTTCAACACTAGGTCTCTAAACTTCTGGAGTTTCTATCATGATTTTCCTTTTCATTCATCTAGTTTACTCATCATTCACTGAGCTTCTAGTATGTGCCAGGCACTGCAGCAGTGCGGGGGATACGAATACGAACACAGGAACTAGACTAAGATGTGAAAGATCTTCACTAGTTCTTTCTTGATTCTTGCCTCAGAAAGAAGTTTGTAACTCCCTTTAAAAGTCCATTCTTCCACTTGTAGCATCTACTCCAGGCTTCCTTTTCTCTTCCAACAAATACATCCAAACCTCTCTATTCTCAAATGACATCATCATTAATCTCCCGACAGTAATCACTGCCCCTCGGAGAGTCACACCGCTGCCTTTTCTAAGTCCTTTTCCTGCTCTACAGCATGAGCCGCAGACACCTCCTTCCGCCTTATTCCTGAAGTTCCCACCCAGCTCTCCTGCAGTGCCACCTCAGCAAGAGGCGCAGGTCCATATCTCCCAACACAGTGTCTCCCTCTCCGGAGCTCTTTCTCTCAGTTTCCAAAAGCAGCAGACACATAAATCAGTATTTCGGGTCTGTATCACTCTTTATAAACCCCTTCTCCCCTCAAATAGAAAAACTAACTCTGGCAAGTTATTTTCTTCACATAGGTTGATTTATGACACTCACAATTTGCTTTCTGAAAGGGTTAACGTCTCCTTAAGTAGCTGGATTTCTGTATCTTTCTCGTGGGAGGTTAACTGAGAATGAAATTCTTTATCTCTATTTGTAGCCAACAATGATTCGAGGTTTTTAATGGTGTATCTCTCACTTGACAGTTGTTTTTTTAATAGTTCTGATTCTGATTTTATATTTTCTAATTCTACCAGAGCCTACAAGAAAAACAAAGATGAATTTAGTATCATTTTAGACTCACTCTGGAAACTTATTTACCTGACAATACAGTTCTGTACAGCTACTTACCCATCGGCTGCTTCACTGAGTACTGGTATTGAGGAATGATTTTGAACAATTTCCTTAATTATAAGAAAAACATCTTGTTTTCAAATGAGCTTTGCTACTTTTACTAAGGGCTGATTTGGCTGTAAGACATATTCTAATCCTCGAATACTCTTTCACTCATGCCACCTTGGTAAGAGAGAATCACTTGCCTAAAACCCTAAAAGGTGGCCACCGTACAGCAGTGAGGTCCTCTGGTTTCTTAAGTCTGCTCACTGTGACTACATAGTCAAGCCAGTATCATAGTTTCTGTTTCTGAAAACACACCACTAGATGAATGACAGCTGAAAATACTCATGTTTCAAAACACGCCAGCTAGTTTAATGTCTCTGTTTAATGGGAAGTTCCAGCACAGTAGATTGGTTTAAGTAAAGTTTAACCGCCTTGAGATTTTTATCAGGAAAAATATTCTACTTAGGAAGCAATGAACGCTTCAATTTTTCATTCAATCCTTACTTGTAAACAGAGAGAATGTAGGGGATATGCCCCTAATCCACACTTCTCTTACATGTCCATCTATTCCAAAACACAGAGCACCTGATTTTATCACTATTATTGCTAGACAAATCTTGGCAAGGAATCTGTAGTCAAAACTGATTGTCAAAATCCTGCAGTCAAAAGTAGCAATCTTAAAGGGGAACAGACATATTGGGTAGGGAATGGTAAAGTAAAATTGAGTACAGCTTGATAAAACAATATACAAACACAATTTCTCTAGTTCTTACCCTCTCCAACTCAAGGTTTTTAGAATTCAACTGTTGGGTCATAACATCTTTGCCTGAATCAAGCTTAATGCAAAGTTCTCTGAGAGAAGACAAATCATTTAATACTGTTGCTTTCTCATCTTCTTGATGTCTCAGCTCTTCTTCTAATCTAGCCATGGCTTTTGCCATTGATGAGATCTGAGATTCATAAGCATGATGTGCATTTATGTGCTGAAAAAAAGAAAATGAAATAGGTTAAAAATTAAAGTAACTCAAAAATTTTAGGGGCTTACATCTGTGCAGTCATAATTTCACGTTGGAAAAATATGAGAACCAATTTTTGCATATTTTAAAATACTCTCAGGAAGTAGCCTGCTATTTAAAGACGGCCTATTTAATGCACAAATGGAATGATGTATAATTATTAATCATGATAACTAAGTACCTCATATATATATTTAGATGATGCAAAGGTGAAAATTATTGTGTCAGGGTGTGGTGTCTATGAGGGATTTTAAAATTTATGTTATGTTCTTCCTTTATAAATTCTCTTTGTTATAATAATGTCTTAGACTTATCATTCCCCAACCATTTCCAATTAAGTTCTAAATTTTAAAACTGGGGTTCACTTTAAAACTAAATATTTTGAGTAGTAAATTCAAATTTACATAAACTCTGCTTCCAAATTTTAAAAAGAATTTCACCCTTGAAAAATGAAATTATTTTAACAGATTGAACAGACTGAAATGAATCAATATTAGAAATTTAATATTGACCTAGGAAGACTTCCTAAGTATCAATAGCGGTAGAAAAATAAACACTTGAATTGTCCAATATTAATGCAGTAAGTAAATAAAAAAGCCAATTTCATATACTACTCCAGAATATGAACAATGACAACAAAAGAATGAAAAAATAGTTTCAGAAACTCTTGAAGGTTAACAAGCATTCCTTCGGCTAGTTATTATACTTTCATACCACACTCATCTTCAGAGAATACTATCTCAATAGGCTAAAAATCTGTCAAAATCACAAAGTCCTGATTCCTTTTTTGCTCAACAATTCCTTCCTTAATCTCTCCCTTTCTTCTCACAGTTTGCTGAAAGCGGCAAGGAGAGCTAACCTGCCCTATCTACACTTTGCTTGGAAATCTTAGCTAAATGTCCATGTTCATCTCTTACATGTTCTATTTTCTTTCCAACAAGAGACCATAATTTGCCAAGTTTTCTGTCCCTTTATAAGAAGGGCCACTTTTTCTGTAGTGTCCAATAATATTTCTTCAATTCCATTTGAGACCTCATTAGAAGAAACACTGTATCATGACAATATATATGCTCTATAAGTAATAGAAGTTTTCTCTTTTTTTCTGAGCCTTCGCCATAATCACCTTTAATGTCCTAACTTTTACCAATTATCTCTTGAAGACAATCTAGGATTCTTCTATCAAGTACCTAAGTACCTCTTCCAGTCTCTACCCAAGACCCAATTCCAAAGCCACTTTCATATTTTTAGGTATTTCTTACAGTAGCAACCTACTTCCTGGTACCCGAATCCATGAGTTTCCTAGGACTGCTATAACAAGTTGCCACAAATTAAGTAGCTTTTCAAACAACAGAACGTATTCCTTCACAGTTCTGGAGGCCAGAAGTCCAAAATTCAGGAGTCAGCAGATCTGGTTTCCTCTAGAGAGTCTGAAGCAGTGTCTGATCCGTCTGTCTCCTAGGTTCTGATGGTTACTGGCAGCTCTGATGTTTCTTAATCTGTAGATGCATCACTAGTCTTTGCCTTCATATGATGCTTTTCCTTGTGTCTTTTGTGTCCACATCTCCTTCATCTTGTACGGATATCTGTCCTCGGATTGGGAGTCTACTCTAGTCTAGCATGGCTTCGTTTTAACTCAATTATATCTGCAAAAACACTATTTCCAAGTAAGAGACTGGGGCTTAGCACCTGAATACATCTTCCTGGAGGCCATAATTCTATGCACTACAAACAGTCAATACCGTCTCTTGAAAGATGATTACAGAAGTATAACAACAACAACAACAAAAACAAAAAAGCAAAATTAGCAAATATTTTATACTGATTTAACCCAGGGTCCTCATATTTTAACTGAACTCTGAATTTTATTATGAGATTTTTATTAGATGGTCTTCATGATGATAGCTTATTTGCATATAGATGCAAAAGAACAATGCTGAATGACTACCTTTTGCCATGTACAAAAATCAACTCAAAATTAACTCAAAAAGTTAAAATGGTAAAACTCTTAGAAGAAAACAGGGGAAAAGCTTCATGACATTGGATTCGGCAATGATTTCTTGGACATAAAATCAAAAATATAGGCAACAAACAATTATGTGAGTTGGACTTCATCAGAATTAAAAACTTTCATGCATCAGAAACTATCAACAATGGATGAAAGATTTTTTTAAGATCTAAAACTATGGAATTACTAGAAGAAAATAAAGGCAACACCTCAGACAGTGCCTAAGACAAAGATGTCTTAGATTAAGACCCCAAAAGCAAATAAAGCACAATTAGGCAAATGGAATTACCATATATCAAACTGAGAAACATATGTGCAGCAAAGGAGAGACGACCCAATGAATGAGAGAAAATACTGCAAACTATCCTCTGACGTGGGATTAATATCCAGAATACATAAAGAACTCAATTCAGCAGCAGGGTTGTTACAATTCAAATCTAAAAATGTCCCCCAAAGTTTCACACCACTGGTGAGACATGGTCATAAGGGGTGGGTCACCGGGGGTGTGATGTGGAAGAGTATATTCTCATCTTTGGCTCTTCTCTTCTCTCTCTGCTTCCTGTAAATTGAGCATCTTTTCTTCCATCATGCCCCTCTGCCATTCTATTTCTGCCTTGGAGCCAGACAACATGGACTGAAACTGTGAGCCAAAATAAACCCGTTCTCCTTTAATTTGTAGGTGTTGGCTACTTTGACTGAGTGATAGGAAAGTAAAAAATACATGGATTTGATATATACAATAGCTTTGTGCAGTGGCAGTATCGTAGCCAGCGAGGTTTATCCGAGGCGTGATTATTGCTAATTGATATATACAATAATACCTTGGTTCATGAATGCTTCCTTTTGTAAACAATTCGGTTTATGAACAAAAGCATTTGGCAAAATTGAGCAAACTCTACATCAGGGGACAAACACGACCACAGCCATCTTCTCCACACAAACACAAATACAGCAATCTTCCCCAAAATTGTAAAACACTAAGTTTGCAAACTGAGGTACCACTGTGCGCGCGCACACACACACACACACATCTCATATATCATATAGATATTATATCAAAGACATATCTGCACGTCGTGGCTTGTATCTTGATGTCCCCCAAAAGCCCCATGTACTCGTAAGTGAGGCTTTTCGGAGGTAGCTGGATCTAGGGTTTGTGAATATGGATTAAGGTTGTGTGATAACTAATTGGTCCTCTGACTGGCTTAGCATGGTTCTGGGTGTGACTGAATGGATCTATGGATGACAGAAGCCCCACCCTGGGTATGGTTGGCACCATCCAATAGGCTTATAGCCTGGATGGAATAAAAGGGAAAGGAAGGCTCGATGCTTGCTGTTTCCTGCCTGCCACACTATGGAATGTTTCTCTTCTGCCATGCCCCTCTGCCATGCCACCCTGCCTTGGATCCAGCCCATTTTGGACTGAAACCTTTACAAACCGTGAGCTAAATAAACCTTTCCTCCCTTAACTTTGGGTGTTGGGTATTTTGTCTCAGTAACGAGAGAAAAGTAACTAAGATACTCCTCAATAGTACCCCCATCTCACTTTTCTCTCCTCTTTCTCATATCTCATTGATTAATTTTTCAAATTTGGCTTTTTTCATTCTCTGATTCCCCACCCTCTTTACCTTTATTAATATAACTACTAAGCTGTACGAATCTCTAGATAGCTACTTAACTTTACACTATTCTATTGCTAGTAGAAGTAAAATTGCTCCATTTAGTAGATGTTTACTGTAGGTCAATATTTGGTTTGTCTTAGTGTTCACAGTATAATTATAGATCTCTTATCTATGGTTAAGGGTACTTTATTGGCCCTTAGGGTCTGTAAATATTCAGTTTACATTTGACACTATAATTGATGGTGATTCCATTACAATAGCCAAAGTGACACAGTTGTTGATATTAAATGATTCACTTGGGATGACAGTATCTTGATTGCCTTACGGTCACTATCAATACTGTGGCCCATTCCTGAAGAACTCAGTACTGTGCCAAGAACACTACAACATCCTCTCCCAAGTAAAGGGAGGTGGTTGGAGCCTGGGACAGAGGAAAGGCTAATCATTATCCCTACCCAGAGGGCAACACCAAAAAGAGATCTCCATACTAGAAACAAAGCTTTCTATTACAATCAACTCACACGCCACAACACACACAAAAAAATGTTAGTAGACAGGCCAACATAATGCCTCCAAAAACTCACAAGTCCCCCAAAGCTGACCCATTTGGTGCTGAAGGGGAGGAAAATAAAAGCCACATACCTGAGTTATTCAAAATGATATTGGGGGAGATAACAAAACAGATCAATAAGGAGTGTGGCAAGCTCACAGAAGATATAAGTAAACAGATACTTGGCCAAATAAACAAAATGACCAGTGAGTCTACAGAAGACACTAATGAAAAGCTAGCATAGCTAAACAAAATGATGCAAAAACATGAATGACCAGCCTAGAAAAGAATTAAGAATCCATAAAAAGGCTCTAAATAGAAACCCAGGAGATCAAAAATTCTATCAAAAGTGACCACAGAAATGACGAATGTGAAGACAGAGTGTCAGAACTAGAAGACAGGGTTGTTATCAATGATCAATTAATAAGAGATACCTTAAAAATCACGGAACATGAAAAAAGGATGCAACAGATCCTAGATGACACAAAGAAGAGTAATCTAAGATTAAGTGGAATTAGTGAAAATCAGAAGACAGCACAGATGGCATAAAAATCTTGTTTACTGAAATAATAGCAGAAAATGTTTCAAATAAGAGAAAATAATTTAACATATAGATAAGTGAGTCATATAGAATCCAAAACAGCCGTGTTCAGAAAAGAACCTCTCCACAATGCATCATAGTCAAAATCCCAGAAATCCAACATAAGAACAGAATCTTAAAAGCAGTTAAAAAAAAGCAACAAATCACTTATAAAAGTAAACTTATCAGAATTACAGCAGACTTCCCAACACAAACCTTAAAGGCCAGAAGAGCTTGTAGTGAAGTGTTTCAAGCCCCCCAAAAAACCCAATTTCTAACCCAGGCTAACACAGCAAGACCTCGACTTACAAACATTTAAGGTGCAAACAAATTGCAGAAGTAGCTCACATGTCTGCTGGACATTGTCACAGGTGTGCAGTGGTGTACTTACTGTATAGTGCAATAGTGTACAGTAGTATGGTGCTCAACCAGAGCCCAGGATGTTCAGAAGCAAGAGGAAAAGCTTTACATTGTATTATTTGTATCAAAGATGTATAAGACTCCCTTTGTCAGACTTACAAGCAAATCTGACTTATGAACATCCTCCCAGAACAGAACTTGTACTTAAGCCAGGGGTGCACTGTATATTCTACAGAACTATCTTTCAAAAATTTATGGGAAAATAAGATATTTTTATGATAGACAGCACCTAAAGAAATTCATGACCACCAAACCAGCACTCCAAAAAATTCTCAAGGATATCACAGAAAGTGACAATGAAGCTAACAATGACAAAGGCCTAATAGAATGAATATAACAGGTACAGTGAGCAGTTAAGTAGAAGGGAAAGAGAAAATCAGCAGCAGGAAAATAAGGCAATGACAGGCATAAGTCAATACCTATCAGTAATAATGCTCCATATGAATGGTCTCGATTCTCCAACCAAAAGACATGAGAAATAAAATCCAACGGTATACAAGAAACACATTTAACCAAAAAAGAAATTCTCAGATTAAAAAACAAAGGGTGGAAAACAATGTTCCATGCAACAGGAACCACCCTCCTCCCACAAAAGCAGGTCTAGCTATCCTATATTTAAAGTGGACTTCAAGACAAAAATGATCAAAAGTGGCCAAAACGGTCATACATATTGGTTAAAGGGACAGTCCAATAGGAAGAGATAACAATTATTAACATATGCACCAAACAACAGCACTCTCAACTTCATAAAACAAGTACTACTGGACATAAAAGACCAGATAAAAATAAATACAATTATAGTGGGGGGCATCAATACCCTACTACTACAAATAGATCAACTAGATAAAAAATCAACAAAGAAATATCAGAGTTGAACAAAACCTTTGAACAAATGGACTTAATAGATATTTACAGATTATTCCACCCAACAACAATAGAATACACATTCTTCTCAGCAACATATGGAACTTTCTCTAGAACAGACCATATAACAGCCAAAAAAGCAAGCTTAAGAAATATAAAAGAACTGAAATTATCCCATGCATATTATCAGATCATACTGCAATAATCAGAAATCAGTGACAAAAAAACCCACAGAAATTATGCAAATGTATGGAAATAAACAATATACTCTTAAACAACGGGTTACAGAAGAAATCAAAGAAACAAGAGTTTCTAGAACTAAATAACTGTAACAGTACAACATATCAGAAGTTCTAGAACACAAAGAAAGCAGTCCTAAGACAGAAGTTTATAGTAGTAAATGCCTTCATCAGAAAAACAGAGTGAGCCCAAATAAATAACCTAACAATAAACCTCAAGGCCATGGAAAAACAAGAACAATCCAAACTGAAAGCTAGTACAAGGAAGGAAATTTAAAAGATCAGAGTAGACATCAATGAAATTGAGACCAAAAATAACTACACAAAGAATTAATAAATCAAAGGGCTTTTGCTTCAAAAGAAGAAACAAAATAGACAAATTCTTAGCCAATCTAACCAAAAAAAAAAAAGGAGAGAAAAGACAAAAATCACTGTAATGAGAAATGAAAAAGATGAAATCACAATGGACATTGCTGAAATCAAAGAATATTAAAAACTACTTCACAAATCTGTACTCCAATAAATTGGAGAATTCAGAAGAAATGCATAGATTCCTCAGTACATATGAATTATTAAAGTTGAACCAAGAAGATTTAAAAACCCTGAATAATCCAGTAACAGGCAATGAAATGGAAGCAGTAATAAAAAATCTATCAAAATCTGAGAAAAGACCAGGTCCAGATGAATTCACTGGTGAATTCTATAAAAACTTCAGGCAAGATATAACATCAACACTCCTCAAAGTCTGTAGAGAAATTGAAAGGAAAGCAGCACTCTCAATGTCATTCCTGGAAGCTACTGCTAACCTGATTCCAAAACCAGACAAGGATCCAATCAAAGGAGAACTATAAACCAATCTCTTTAATGAATATAGATGAAAAAATCCTCAACAAGATAGCGGCAAACAGAATGCGACAAATCATGGAAAAGATTATACATCATGACGATGCAGGCTTCACTCCAGGGATTAAAAGAAACAGAAGCAAGGACAAAATTCACATGATCATTTCAACAGACACAGAAAAAGCCCTTGACAAAATCCAACATCCATTCATAATAAATCTGTTAAAAACCATTTATGACAAACCAATGGCCAACATCATAGTACATGGAAAAAAGCTGAAAGCTTTCCCTTTAAAATCAGGAACAAGACAAAGATGTCCATCATCACCACTCCTATTCAACATGGTACTCAAAACAATAGCAAGAGCAACCAGGCAAGAAAAAGAAGTAAAAGGGAGCTGCATAGGAAAGAAAGAAGTGAGAAAATCATTATTTGCAGACAAGATCATCTACATGTAAGAACCTAAAAAATTCACCAAAAGACTCTTAGAATTAATAACCAAGTTCAGTAATGTATCAGGATATGAAATCAACACGCAAAAATCAATTGTGCTCCCAGTAAATTATGGCATATGTGCCATAGCCAGCTGTTGGTTATCACTGCAAGCTCTAAAAGGAGATTCTGCATCATCACTGCTGTATAGTAACAATGAATTCACTAAAAAAAAAATTAGGAAAAAATACACCATTCACAATAGCACCAAGAAAATTTAAATACTTAGAAATTAACCTAACTAAGGAAGTCAAAGACCTCTACAAGTAGAAATCAAAGAGGACATCAGAAAATGGAACTATATCCCCTGTTCCTGGATACGGAGAACCAACATAGTCAAACTGGCAATATTTCAAAAATTGATATGCAAATTTAACATAATCCCAATCAAAATACTAATAGCATTCCTCACAGAACTGGTGAAAACAATCCTAAAATTCATATGGAACCTGAAGAGACTAAGAAAAGCAAAAGCAATCCTGGGTAACAAGAGCAAGATGGGAGGCATCACAGTCCCAGATCTGAAATTATACTACAAAGCTACAGTGATAAAACATCATGGTACTGGCACAAAAACAGACATGCAGATCAACGGAGGAGAAGAGAAGATGAAGAACAATCCAAAGTACATTCAACTATTTGACCTTTGACAAAGGAGCCAAAAACACACATTGGAGGAAAGACAGCCTTTTAAATAAATGTTGTTGAGAAATTAGACCCCTCATATACTAAACTAAAATCAAAATGGATCAAAGAACTAAACGTTAAAACAGAAACATTTAACCTGCTAGAAGATAAAACAGGTAGAACTCTTGAAGTCACAGGCATAGGCAAGGACTTTCTAAACAGAACCATGGTTGCACCAGAAATAGTACTAAGACTCAAATGGGATCATATCAAATTAAAAAGCTTCTGTAAAACAAACAAATAAATAAAAACAACAGAGTGAAAAAAAAATCTACAAAATGGGAAAATTTTTTTGCCAGCAATTTCTCAGAGGACTAATATTTAGACTATATGAAGAAGTTAAAAAATTAGATCTCCCAAAATGAAAGAACCAATCAAAAAATGGGCAAGTGGAATGACTAGATACTTTACAGAAAAAGTACAAATAGACAATATGTACATGAAGAAATGCTCATTATTACTGGCCATTATAGAAGTGCAAATTAAAACAACACTGAGATTCCACCTTACCCCAGAAAGAATGGCCATCATCAAGAAATCAAGTAATATCAAATGGTGGTAAGGCTAGGAGGAAAAAGGAACCTTTCTATACTGTTGGTGGGAATGTAAACTAGTACAACCACTATGGAGATTCCTCAAAAAACTAAAACTAGAATTTCCATTTGAACCAGCTATTCTTCTAGGTATCTGCCTGAAAGAGTTAAAGACATCATGTTACAGTGTTACATGCATACCCATGTTTATAGCAGCATAAATCATAAGAGCTAAATCTTGGGAGCAGCCTCTATGTCCATCAACAGATGAATGGATAAAGAAAGTGTGGTATTTACACTCAATGGCATACTACTCTGCTGGTAAAGAAAGATAAACTTGAGTCATTTGCAGCAAAATGGATACATCTTGAGACCATAATGTTAAGCCAAATAAATTAGAAACACAAGCTAAGATATTCCAGTTTCTCTTATATGAGGAACCCAAATTATAAATAAAGAGCAAACAAAAGATAGATGATAGTAGGGAGATCGTTCTCAGATAGAAGAGGATCAAAAGATGAAAGGGTAGGAGGGAGAGGAGGGGAAAAGGATGAAAAAAAGGATTAAAATATGTTATGTACGGGCACCAACTACAAACAAGGAATGTAAAGATTATGCAGTGCATACACATACTAAATAAAATAATTTAAAAAATACTATTAGAGGAGGAATTAGTTCTAATGTTCTATAGCTCAGTGGTATAACTAGTCTACAGCAATTTAATATATATTTAAAAACAAGAGGAGAAGAATTTCAAGATTCCCAACACATAGGAATGTTTATATTTGGGAAAATGAAAATGATAATTACCCTGTTTTGATCATTACATACTACACACAGATCAAATTATTAATGTATTCCATAAATAAGTACAGATATTACATGACAATTAAAGAGAACAACCTATCAACAGAGCAAAAAGGCTTAGGTAATGGGAGAAAATATTTGCAAATTGTTATTTAGTAAGGTATTAATCTTCAGAATATGTAAAGAACTTCTCCAACTCAACAACAAAAAACCTGCTTTAAAAATGGAAAGTAGACTTTTTTTTTAAAGAAAATATACAAATAGTAAGCAGAAGAGAAGATGTTCAATATCGTATAATCACTAAGAAAATACAAACCAAGACCACAATGAGATACTGCTTCACTCACATTAGGATAACTGTTATCAGAGAGCAAGAGAGACAGAAACCATAAATGTTGGTGAGGTTATGGAGAAACTGGAATCTTCTTGCACAGCTAGAGTGACTGTAAAATGGTGCAGTCCCTATACCTTTGGTGGTTTCTCAAAAAATTAAACACAGAATTAATATATGATCTATCAATTCTATTTTAGGGTAGATATCCAGAAGAACTAAAGGCAAGAACTTGAACAGGTATTTGTTTACTCATGTTCACAGCAGCCTTACTCTCAATAGCCAAAAGGTAGAAACAAACCAAATGTACACGAAAAGATGAACGGATAAACAAAATGCAATACATCCTCCTAATGAAGTATTATTCAACTTTGAAAAGTAATTAAATCTGCTACAACATGGATGACTACTGGAGGTAAAGTGAACCTTAAGACTAAGTGAAAAAAGCCACAAGGACAAAACTGCATAATTCCACTTTTGTAAGAAACCAAGCCAAGTCAAATCCATAAAGATATAAAATAGAATGGTAGATGCCAAGGTCTGAGGGTAGGGAAGAAGACAAAGTTAGTATAGTGCCTAATATATTCAGAATTTCAGGTGGGAGATGAAACATAGTAGAGACAGTTGGGCATGGTGGTGCATGCCTGTAATCCCAGCTTCTTGGGAAGCCCACACAGGAGGATTCCAAGTTCAAGGCCAGCACGAGCAACTCAGCAGACCCAGTTTCAAAATTAAAACAAAAAACAAAATAGGTAGGGGTTAGGGACGTAGCTCATGGTAGAACACTGGTCTATCATGGGTTCAATCCCTAATGCTGCCAAAAAGCACAAGGCAAGTACTGGAACCAGGCTGGTGATAATCACTGCGCAACTCTGTGAGTATGCTTAATGCCATACAACTTACACTTAAAAATGGCTAAAATGGCACGCTAGATGTTACATACCCTTTACTGCAGTAAAGCAATGTAATGGAGCTCTTCTAAGCAAGTTAGCAGGATTAATGACAGAACATTACCACTGAACTCGATTATGCCAATGCTACATCCTCGCTTCAGTAAAGTACGTTTAAATGTTTTCTCTTTTTTTAAATAATGCCATTACTGGACAAATGAATGCATTACCTCCTGAATTTCTTTTTCTAGTAGGTCCACTCTTTCTCGAAGGTGCCTTCTCTCTGTGTCAATAGAAAGAAGTTCCAGTCGAACTGAGCTGCTTTGTCCTTCAGCCTGGTGGGCTTTGATCTCCCAGTCTTCAGCGCAGTTATGGAGCATCTGAAATCTATCTAACAAATCTTGATTTTCTTGTTCCTGATTCAAG
>PVJO010023097.1:0-26717 GCA_004026905.1 Hystrix cristata | reverse complement strand
TTTAGTATCTCACACTGCATCAGGAAAAGAGCAAGTGGTGTCCCTACTGGGGATGGCTCCTGGCTTCCCCGCTGAGGACCCTAAGAAGGTCCAGGGAGAGTCGAGAGAGGGATGTTGAGGGGTTATGGTCCCGGAGACAGGCCCTGCTTGTCCTGCGCACAGGAAACCCATTTTCACTGGCCTTCCGCCACACCTTTGGAGGGACAGACTGCAGCAAGCAAGCAGACAGCCAGGCAAGCAAGGGGCCTCAGCAGCTTCTATCTGTCTGTAGATCTGATCCAGGCTGCTGGGATTAGGGCGGTGCCAAACCAATCAGCGGACTGATTTAGTGATCACACACTCTAGATTCAGCCACCTCAGAAAAAGCCCCGTCTATGACTGCATGAGGCTTTGGGGAAACAGCTACACACACACCATAACAGATTACCAGGATATAGAGAAGCCAAAGAAAAGTTTCAAATAAATTTAACTTTGTCCAGTGTTGCTAAATCAAGTAAGACAAAATTGAGTACTGTCTATTGGATTTATTTTTTTAATTTTATTTTAATGCTACATTTTAGTTGCACATAGTGATAACATTCATCAGAGAATTTGTACCTGTACATGATATATCTTGTTGCTTCTTTTTTTCCCATTCCCCTCTGCTCCTTTCACCCCCTTGGCTATTGGATTTAGTAATGTAGGTATAGTGCAGTTAGAAACAAAGGAGTCACTCCCTTCCCCAAAAGATCAACTATAAATATAAATATCTGAAGGATTATCTATACTTCCACCTTCTTAGAGAAAGCACAAAGCATAAACAACATCTTAAGGATTAACCAGGCTTCCATTTTCTTAAAGGAGGAACAAAACATAATAACTAAAAGCCTAAGTAATCGCCCCGCCATAGAGGGCAGGGTTCTGATGCTAGTGAGTTACCCTGTGGGAGGCACCTAGAAGTCAGAGGCAGCTACCCTTTAAATTCAAGGACCCTGAGTTAGCAGGCACACCATTCCCTTTTTGCTCTTCCCTTGTGTGTGCCTTCTGGTCCTTTCGTTCTTTGCTCCTGCTCCTTTTCCCTTCCCCTTCATACTGGCTGCTACCTCCCTGGAGATCTCCAATAAACGTGGCTATCTTTTATGTACTATGGAGTCTGCACTTGGAATTCTTTCCTTGTCATACACAAGAACCTGGACTATTTCTGGACCACTCAACTGTAAAAGGTATTAGAGGTGGACTTGAAAGGAGTGGTTCCAATGGAATTGTGTGGACAAGGAGAAATATTAACACAAATACCAGAAAAAAATCTATGGAGAGGACTTGGAAACTACATTTCGATGAATTGCATGACAAAGGCAAGAAGAAAAAATGTGTTTGTAGCCAAAGGGAAAGGTCTTCAAGAAAGTATGTGGTATTATTACTATTATCACTAAAGAGATTATCATTAAAAAGCATATGTCCTGATATTTCAAACCACAGAACAAAAGCTAGAGATACGAGGAGAGGCAAGGGAATGAGATCTGTTATATAAGAGAAAGAATTATGCTAAGAATGCCAAATATTTTGGCCTTTGAAACAAGAGGCAAGACAGAAAAAAGAGGGTTAGATGTTGTGTGGCACGACATGACACATAATTTATTTTTGTTGCATATCACTAAAGTTTGAAGTGTTTCTAAGTCCCCTTCTCCCGTGGTATAGCTCTTAGGTGAAATAGATCTGGATTGTAAAATAGTTTTCTATATTTTCTGGGTTATATGGATACATTTTTAAAAATTGTGACATCTTGCTTTTTCAGTGCTAAAGTAACTCCTCTTTTCCTCCACTTTCTAAGCTATCCATATGTCTCAGAATTTAGTGATTTCCTAAACAATTATTCTTCAGAAATAGATGAGACCATGTGTGAAATAATATCCCATTTAAATTTACTATAAGAAAATCATGAGTCAAAAGTAGTGGATATTCTGTCCCAACCCAAGAAGCTTCACGTACATCCTGCACCCCACCCGGAGCTCCCAACTTTCCTGGAGAGATTTGATCAACTCATCCCAATTGACTTCAAGATAGAGTAAATAAAGGATCAAGGAGAAGAATCATGCCTCCATCTTTGACAGGTATGAGTCTAAACGTGTCATCTTCAAAGGATCTACCAAATATATCCGGAGTAGGTTATCCCTCATACAACAGAAAGTTTCATTAATTCGGAGGAAAGTGAAATTTATGAAACTATTGGTTACCTACAGAAGATTTACATTCGCGATTATGGAACCTTTTTTTTTTTTTTCTGTGTAATGGCTAAAACTAAGACTTAGATTAACTACTTTTTACATGATAAAACAACTTTTGGCCAGTCCTGCAATTGAAATTTTGCTGAGCATTGTCACTGTGTTGTGAAGGAATCATTTTGGATGCTCATATGAGAACGTACAAGGTTTTTGGACCACATTGTCATTCTTATACTGTGTCTTACATTATGGGGTCATCTTGACCAAGCAAAGAGAGATCTCCGGCTTCCACAGTTTCCAGCAGTCCCACATGGATAAAAATGTTAGGGAGGATACAATAAACCTAATGAGATAAATATAAAGTTGAATTGATAAATCCATGTAGATAGGGTTTTAACCATTGAAATGTATTAGAAAATGCGATAGAACATAAACTGTATGTGGGCAAGAAATTTTAAATAACTCTCTTCCAAACGCCTGGTACACAGTTTCATATGAATTTGTCGAGTTCATCTTGAGTAGTGAATGTTTAGCTAGTTTCCCTGCTTCCATATACTAGACTGTGCTTTTTTTGTTGTGAAATATATGGCAAAGTTTTAAAAGAGTATCATTTTAGTTGAGGAAACAGTGTTTTCCTATTTTTCTTCTTTTTCGGCTCAGGAATTACAATTGACCAAATCATAGTCTTCCAAGCCAAGTCCTCCAAGCCTCCTAGTGGTTTTTTAAGCTGCCCCAATTTTTTTTTTCTTTTTTCATTTTTTTTTAATGGTACATTTTAGATGTACATAGTGATAACATTCGTCATAGGAGATTTGTACCCAAATCTCTTATAGCAAACACTTTTTCAAATAAAATTTCTCAGAAACAATTTTGGTTGTTGAGAGCTAAGCTAAGGGTCCTGACAGATAAAGAATCCCCATGCTCCTCCTTGGAGCCCCGAGGGATTTGCATCCCAGGGACAGAGTCAGGAACTTAACAGTCCGGGCCTTGCCTCTTCCTTATTGGATTTTTTTCCCTCGGGGTAGAAGCAAAGTTCTAAGGGAGAATTGGAATGAATAGTGAATCTGAAGCTAATAATACTTCACACTCTCCTTGCAACACTTGCTCCCACAGAGCTCACAGTATTTTACAAACCCAGCATTTTGCTGTGATGATTATCACACTGGAGAATATGCATTTCTAGGAAAACTGCCAATGAGTTGCTGTATGTGAATAGAAACTGAAGCACACCTTGCCACTGACCCAGAACTAGACACATGTGGAGATCAGAGCCAGGTTCATGTCTGCTTTGAAAGGTGGTGTTTTGGCATTCTTGACTTTTAATAGTAATTATTTTGATTTTTATTTCTTTTGAAAAATAGAATACAAAATTAAAATAGCCATTTCTTATTTTGTAAAGAATCAAGCAATAATTTACAACAAAATAATAAGAGAATATCAATTGCTAATACACTGCAGATGCTTCTATTTGTGAAAAAGCATAAATATTTTTAGCTAAAACAAAATAGAAGAACATCACATAAATGTGAAATACAGGATTTGATCAATCTAGGAAGTCCATTTTGGCCTCTTCATCCCCCAGCAAGGCTTACAAATCCTCTCATCTAATTCATTTATGTGATCAAGCACAGTGTCTAGAAATAACTAGCAAGTTATAGATCCAATGAGCTCTGCCATAGGCAGCCTCCAAGATGGTCCCAAATGACCCCTGCCTTCCAGTATTCACACACGTGTGTTTTCCTACTGTCACACTATGCTTGAGATGGGTTATAAGACAAATAACATCAGTAAAGGTATTCTAGTTCTGGGAGGACAGAAGTCTACAGCCATCTCAAATTCTC
The DNA here is from genome assembly GCA_004026905.1 of Hystrix cristata. NCBI lineage: Eukaryota > Metazoa > Chordata > Mammalia > Rodentia > Hystricidae > Hystrix > Hystrix cristata. The sequence continues at coordinate 22,675 of PVJO010023097.1, read as the reverse complement.
TCTCCCTCTCCCTCTCTCTCTCTCTCTCTCTCTCTCTCTGAGAATTAGAAACAAATACTCTATCCCACTCAAGCTGAGCTGACTACTGTAGCAGATGACAGTTGAAATATTCCATATAAGGCAGAAGGACCTATTTTAGATGCTCATAAATTTGAGAAGCTCAGAAATTGTTGATATATGCATATTTTATGTTAAGTTATTAAATTTTTCAGTTACTGGTCACACAGCAATCCCTAGCTAATATTGTTTCCATAGTCCTAATCTGACAGAAACATTTTATTGTAAAATATTGTCTATGTATACATTTGGCTTGCACACAATACATCAGCGAGGAGTTGCAGAATTAGTGGTTGCCTCGGGGATCAATGTGTTCAGGCCTAATTTCATTTATAATGAACTTTTAACGGTTGGTGTAGTAACAAAAATAAAATGAAAGGAAAATAGAGGCAACTTTGGGCAATATTTCAACAAAGTCTTGCATGCATTTGTGTTGATTGACATAAAATTTTGATTTTTAAATTATCTTCAAAATTATTTCAGTTTTCTATTCTATGCGTCTAAGGAAAGACATTGAATATAAAGATGATTTCTCTGGACAATGCAAAACACATTGTATCAAACTTTCAGAGTCCTTGATTCTGTTGATTCTTTACAGGAAAAATTAAGTTCTGACTATGGAGCAGATAGTGTTCTAAGTGCAAAACTAAGACAGTTATTTAAAAATAAAAATCCCTGCTCTCAATGAGTTTATAATTTGGTAATTTCTACAAAGTACTTTGGATAAATGGGGAACAAATTCTTAGGCAGTGTTAGGAAGAGCATTACCCCATGTGACATCTCATGCCTTCATAGGACCAAATATCCCTTCTCTTCCTACCTCACTGCTTTAATCAGGTTAAAACTTGAATCTATAATTTTGAAAACCCAAACATTTTTAGTCTAAAGAACAGTAGTTGCTTTAAACTAAAGGGATTTTTATATTTTCACGTTTTTGTTCTGTTATAAACTCTAATATATCATAACATTTACATTAGTTAGTTGTTCTCTTCACACACACTAATATGCCATGAAATGTACACACAGTGCCAGGTTCTAAATGCTTCATTTTGAGGGGAATGGGATTTTTGAACTCTCTGTGTTTTAAGGTCAGGCACACCTCCATGTCTTGGCCTGGTTTTGGTGGACACTAGGTCAGTGTGTTCATCTTGCGGCATCCCCTGAGGCAACGGCTGTTTGGAAATGGAGGACAGATGACCCACCACAGTGAGGGGTGCATCCCACCTGATGTACATATGCAACATCAGTAAATCTGCCCACAGCATGTCTTGTCAAGTGTAATATATTGCACCTTCAGGTAGGAAAAGAGGTTCAGCACTCATGGTAAAAAATGAAACTTCACGGTGCAAGGTGAGCAAGATGCTGGGGAGAGAAAGGGTGCTTGTATTTAAGACACATTTATCACTTTGGATGCGATCCCTGATTTGATGGCTGAGTTCTTTGACAAAGAAGTAAAGCCTTGGGGATTTTGAAGATGTTGTCAGGGTGAAAAGAGAAAAGTGATCAGTTTTCTTCAAAATGTAAAATAGCTCTGAGTGCATCAGCTTGGCGCTTTCTGTTGTCTGTCAGTGACGCACACTATACCCAACCACAGCTCTGTGTTTTCCGCAATTCAAGAACTCAGTCTCCGTCTCACTAACAGACAGTCTCTGCTCCAGGCAGCAGGTTGGGAGAAGCAAATGTGTGGGACGTGAGTCAGAAAGAACTTGTCTCAGAGCTGAGATGCTGCTGTGCACCTCCGTCTGTCCATCTTTTCCTGTGCAAAATGTTTATTTGTTCTTTAAAAAGAGAAAAAAAATTATCTTGCACAACAGAAATAATCTTCGACTGCTAGAACAGCATTCTCAGCCACGTACGTGGGGCCGATACATTTTCTGATCCCGAGTGTAGTTGAAATATAATGATTCATTTTTGTTTGTGTGGTCATTGTTGTTAATGCTGGCAAAATATATTATTCTTTCAAAGTATAGGGATAAAATGAGGATGGCAGATATATCAGTCAGTTTCCTTGTTGCTGAGACAAAAACCCAACACCCAAAGCTAAAGGAGGAAAGGGTTATTGTAGCTCGCACTTTGTGCAAGTTCTAGTTCACAGTTGGCTGGCTCCAAGGCAGGGAGCGAGCAGTCACAGCACCAAGATACAAGCAGCGACTCTCTTTCTGTCCCCGGATCCTATCCAGCCGGCCCACCCTCAGGGCAGGCAGCACTCGCGCCCAGGGTGGGGCACCCTTAACCCCAGCACTGCACCGTGAGTCAACCCCAGCGTCGCATCCTGGATGCCAGCAGCACACTCCCACGGTCCAGCCACCTCTGAGAAGCCCCACCTGTGACCGCCCGAGGCTTCAGGGGACATCTAGACACAAGCCATACAGTGTAGAACCACAGTGAATTACACACCTGGCCGTATTAATATAGTACTCTAGAATGAATTCAAAGTTTGAGTTTTATCTAAATCTTAAAAAGCTTCTACCTTTACACAGTTCTCTATTACATTTGTATTTTTGTGTTTATCTTAATATATTACTGTCATCTGATCACAATTAAAGTAGTAAATTCAAGTATTGTTTCCCCTGTTATAACTGATATAAAGTTTCTGAGCATTCTTTCTCATCCATCTAGTTATCTTTCAGGGATCATGATGTGTATGTTTTTGCACTATGTAAGATTTTTACAAAATGCAATTATTTTCTTACGCACTAAACATTAGTTGATTTTTTTCCATGTAATAATGCATATTAGTAGAGGTCGCAACTTAATGCCATGCACTGGTAAGGAAATAGTTCTATTTTTTGAAGCTTTTTACTACACCAGGTAGTCACAGCTGTGGAATAATTGCCTCTACTTCATATCATATCAGGTTTAGCAGCTTTCTTTAATATTTTCACCACGGCCTAAGCAGAAAACAAAAGCATATGAAAGTTTCTAATGTGCTATATCTTCAGAATAGATAACTGGCTTCATGAACATTGTGGATAGTGCTTTTCCCCGGGAAAAATCCTTTGCTGCTATTGCGGCAGTTGGGTGTGCATTTGTGGGTCCCTGTGCCTTGTATGTATATGTGACCTGTTTGTCTGAAATGTCTCTGTGATAGTGAAATCTTAGGACTTTGATGGCATTCTTGGAAGACTCCAAGCCCAGCTTCACGTCAATAGAGTCATTCCCTCTTAGCATCTCTGGAAAGCCAACAACTACTTTCCGCATGAGCACTTCCATTTTTTACACTTAGGAAAGATTGATTTAGCATCAGCTGTGTTCCAGACACTGTCTCACTGCTGTGGTTATCAACACGAGCGGCGTGTGTGGGTTCCCAGGGAGCTCTCGTTCTCCTTGGAGAAATGAACCAACAAGCAAGTAACTAGATAATGGTGTGATGTGTATCACGGCGGAGTTAGATCGATAGAAGATAGGGAGAGACCGTCCCTTCTTTGAAAAGCCAGAAAATATTTTGTAAAAGAAATTTAGATGCCACAGAATTTTTGCCATGTTACTTAAAGTAAAGGAGAAAGTTTAATCCAAGTAAGCATGTGAGAAATAGCGAGTGTTTAGAGCCGTGGGAGTCAGCATGAACATCTAAAGAGTTTTAGTGTCCAGGACTTACATGCAGATGTGTGTGGTGATTGGAAAGACAAAATATGACATCTGAGATACATTTCACACTGGACCGTGAATGTGGGGCGTGTTTCAGAGCTCAGGCAACACCTGACATGCGACAAGGAATCACTGGGGTTTCTAAGGAGGGTAGGACGTGTCCACTTTGTACAGTATTCTGAAAGGTTTTCATTTTTTATGACTGTAAAATAAAGGATGAACAGAAGAGTTGGGTAGCTGGAAGCATGAGTTTCTGCAAGCAGGTAATTATCACAGTGCAAATGAGAGATCAGGGCGTCTGCCCTCTTACTAAGACAGAATATTTGCACATATCTATGGGGCACAGTATGGCAATTTGACACATGTACTCATATACGATGTGCAGTCATTGAATCAGGAGTCTGCCCTAAACCAGGAATAGACTGATGCAGAAAATGTGTTTAAAAATTTTTTTTAAAAAGTAAAAAATAAATTAAGAAAACAATTGTTGGAACAATACATCATTTTGCTATTAATTTAGTCCTTCTGCGTTTGTTTTGATCTGTGCTGCGATTCTTAGATATATTAAATTCAACACGTGTATACATATTATGTAATATGAACTGCAGACATTGTTTAGTGAATAAGTCAGACATAGACAAATAGGTGTGTGTTCTCACTTATGTGTGGAGGCTAAAAAAACAAAACAAAACAAAATTTAAAAAGCTACTTCATAGAAGCAGACAGTAGAACAGTACATACCAGTGGGCAGGAAAGGCGCTATGGCTGGGGAAAGGAGACGCTGGAGAAAAGAGGGGTAACAGGTACATGATTACAGTTGGAAAAAAGGAGTAACTTCTAATGTTCCAACGTACCATAATTATGGCATTTAATTATATATTTGAAACACAGTAACAATATTTAATTATATATTTGAAAATAACTGGTAGAGTGGATTCTGAAGGTACCCAGCACAAATGATAAATGTTTGAGGTGATACACCAACTACGACACATTTTTTAAATGTATTGAAATATCACTGTATCCTGTCAACATGAACAATTACATGTCAACTAAAACTATTTTAAATATATATGTATATATATGTGTTTATATATGTATATAGGTGCATGTTTATATATGCATTTATATAAATAAAACTTGGGATATGTCTTAATTTTCTGGTTGCTGAGAAAAATGCCAGACACCCAAAGTTAAAGAAAAGGTTTAATTGCTCACAGTCTGTAGGGGTTTCCATCCATAACTGGTTGGATCCAAAGCAGTGTGGCATGGTGGACAGGCAGAAGGCAGCAAGGCATGCAAGGGACTTTAACAACTTCTTTTTGTCCCTTATGTCTTATCCAGGCTGCCAGGAGTAGTGTGGTGCCAAACCAATCAGTGGATTGATTTAGTATTCACACGCCCTTAATCCCAGCATCACATACTCTAGATTTGGCCCCCTCTGAAAAGCTCCACCTTTGAGCTGTATGAGGCTCTAGGGAGGGCATCTAGGCACAAGCCATAACAGGGCATATATACATATTTATATATAAAATTTGAGAATTATTTACAAAATCATTTTTCAGACCCGACGTACCCATTTCTTTCAATTCTTATCATATGGTTTTCATTTTATCATTTTGTTGGCTCGCTTTAGATTTGCTCCAACTTCTTAGGATTCTCAAATGGTACAAATTGTTATCCTTTCATTAATACTTTGATTATATTTCATGTTGTATCTTCATTTCTGATAGCAAGAAAATACCTCTTTCTTCTGAAATATACTCAGAATGCTTTTTCTCTACACCTTCCTCAGATTGTCTACCATAAGTCAGACAATGAACATCGCAAAAGAAAGTGTGAAGAGGGAAGTTACACTAAGTGGGATAGTTCACCTCCATAAAGTTATTGTATGTCACCATTTTGAAAAAAATAGGATTAAAGAGCTACACTTATATAGTCAATCAGTTTAGTTGTTTCTACCAAGTGAGAATTTAATCGTCATGCATCAGTACTTCTCCAGTTCTAAACAATTTTGGATTTTTAGGATTAAATCCTTTAATCTTTTCAAATATAAAGTAGCAGGAAATAACTTGAAATCAAAAGGTTCAATACTTCTGGTTAGTAAAAAAAATTAATACATTGAGATGTTTCATTTTAACTAAAGTGACCAAATTAAAATATTACAGACTAACATTTTTGTAGACAGCTGGCTATGTAGGCCATTGGCTGAATTTTTTAAAATCAATTTTAACTAAATTTTCTGGTGGATATATATAAAAATTCCTATATTTTAACTTACTTCCTCGTAGGACCAAGACCAGTCAACTGGGCATACTTTTTTTTCTGATCAATGATTAAAACTGTATTTAGTATACGTCCTCTGACTTTTAAAAATCTGTTTCTTAGTAGGGAATATTGAAATGACAACTGACTAGATGATTAGTCAAAAGTATCTGCTTTCTCTTAAAACTATCTGCTTTCCTTAGGCTACTGAGAAAGCATCAACTATTAATTTCAGAGTTTCGCTCATTAGGGGCAGCTGACACTTGCAGGAAGAACATATAATCGCTATCTTCATATATACCCACCATTGACCTGATACTACTGTGCTCTAAGTCTGCAATGTTAAAGACGACTGAACTAACATAGATGGAAGTGTTTGTCTTTCATTATGACTGTGAGAAAGGCACAGAAGTTTTCATTTCAAGGGAACAATTAGAGAGATGCGTGGAATCTTAATTTCTCAATGTGCTCAATGGCAGAGGAGGACATCTGGCTGTAAGCAGACCAACATGCAATCCAATTAACATTATGAGAATACCACTGGCGATTCCCATTTTCTTCCCAACCTAAACTATTTTTGAATTTCTTTGTAGTCTGAAATATGATCATTTTATTTAGATTCTCAGCCAGGAATTTCATCTCCAAAGGGTACTAAAATTGCAGCGGTTTTTAAAAATGACACTCTGTTTTCCAGTAAGTCTGAGTAGGGCTGGCCTGGCCAAGAGAAGGAGTTATTATTCTAAGGCTTAAGCAGTGCTGTCCCGGGCTCTGTTTTTCCAAAGGCTGCAGCCTGCCATCTCTGAGGAGCTGGAGAGGAGGCCATCCTTTCAAAATGGGGCAAAGTCTCCAGGGTGCGTTCATCTTCGTGATGTCCTCTGCAGGGAGGTAGACACCTGGCTTTGAGGTAGTCTCTCATGGGCAAAAGAAATAACCAGGCAGAAGTATAATCAATGTTAAAATCAACAAGATGAGCACACTCTTCTGGAGAGTTCCTATGTATGGCCGTGATTTAGATGTTTAAATAAATATATGTGAAATTGTATTATGTTACAAATGATGATCAGTTTGTTAGCAAATATTTTAACTATAGTGCAATTCTGTCTGTCTGTATAAATATATTTTAGGGAACAGGTGGATTATGTAGCAAACAAGTACATTTTGTAGACATTTTTTATAATTCTGTAAGTGCTTAAGAAACACATTTTATTTCACATGTCTTGTGCTGTTCAGTGATCTTCACAATTCAGTATTTAAAATAGGGTCTTAGAATTTGTTTTATTATAATAGCAAATTATTTAAAATGATGAAGAGCACACAATGATAAATGTCCCGCTAGCCCAGGCCTCCTGCCCCTTGCTCCAGGAAGGGAGAATCTTCATCAATTTATTGTATATTCTTTCAGAAATGTTCTAAGCAGTTGTAATTAGATGTGGTATAATATGTTTATGTTTTATAATTTTAATTATTAATAATCCATTTAATCATTTAATTTTTTTTACTTTTATCATTATTAGGATGGAAAAAAACTAGATCATTCCAATGGATAATGAGTACAATCAGTCAAATTCTGCTTTCACAAAGAATGTTGGATGTATTTCCATGATATAGAATGAGGAGTGGTATTCCAGGTATAAAAAAGGGAAATAATATTATATTAATTTAATTTTGATAGACATGTTCCCAATACATTAATATGAATATTTCAAAATTTATTTTAGGAAATTTTGCATAAGGAAACTCAAAATCAAGGTGAACACCCATTTTAAGAATGTGCTGTGGTATAAGTAAAAAAAAAAAATTAGAGTAAGTTAATCTCCATATAACTCCATAATTTCCCAGGAAAGAGTAAATAGTGCTATGTTGAAAATACGGTCGTCATTCCAAACAAAGAACTGGATTTTAAGTATAGATGCGGTCATGTTTCAGAGCATTCTTCTCTGCTGAATATAAAGTTAGTTTAAAATCCTTTGTGCCAAGATTTTTCCCAAACGTTCATATCACTTTCAGAGAGAAAATTCCAAATCAGAGTTACAGAAAATGGAGAAAAATGACAAGATTCAAGGACTGAGCATGTTCAGACTTGAATATGTGAGATGCTCAGAAGTGGAGTAGTGGGAGGGACACAGGGAAGGTATCTTTCTTCCACTGTCCCCCTCAAGCCAATTTGGAAAATGAGTAATGTATGTAGCCTCAGTGTTCCCCTCAGGCCACGGAGGGATTATCTTACAAACTGCTCTCTCTTTTAACACCTCACACAACCTACACAATTCAAGAACAATAACTATTCCAAAAGAATATAACTGATTTTTACCCTACCACTTAGGAGTCTGTTTAAAGCTGAACATATTCTTGAAAAGGTTGATACAGAAGTTGATTAACATTTCATGCTAATTTGGTTATGGAATTTGTTGACACTAAAAATGTCAGACACTGAACTAAGCAGTAGAAGAAAAAGCACTCTTATAGTTTCTCAGATAATACCTGTGATATGCAATCTTACTAAATTCAAACATGTCAAGAGGTAGGGAAAGGTATGGTGGTGCATACCTGTAATCCCAGCATGCGGGAGGCTGACCCAGGAGGATGGTTGTGAGTGTGAAGCCAGCCTGAACTACATAGCAGGAACCTGTCAGGGCGGGGGGAGAACAGAAGTACAAATCTTAAAAATACTAAGTAACGTCTATTCACATTTGGCATGGAGAATAGCAATAAGAAAATGTTTGAAATATTGAGAAACTGTTAATAATAACAATTGGAAAATATAAAATGTTGAAACGGTTAATGAGTTGAAGTAGAATTTTAAAAATCAAGGAAGAAGTTTAAAATGAGGGTACACTTAACAGGAAGAAAAAGATTATATTGGTTAAAACTGAAAAAAAAAAAAACATGTTACATGCACTTAGCATTTTTGTCTTTTAGTTATTACAATCAATTTTTCAGATAATAAAAATAAACAAACTGCTTCCCATGGTTTAGTGTCAAGTGAACCTGAGACCAATGTGAACAATGAAAAGACAAAAGAGGGAAGAAAGAAGTTCTTTGTTCGCTGGGAGAAGCTTCTAAATTACTAAAAAAACTGCGAGCCAGATTGGCAAAAAGAGAGAGCCAGGGAAAATGAAATAACAGGATATAATGAGATGAGAAAGTGTTACAAGAAAGGCAAAGCATGACATTCTACGGAAAGAAGTCATGATATAACAAAAATGCACAGGCAGTTTCGCAGTGTTGCTCCCAAAAATCCGAATATCTGCAGAGTTTAGGCAATCAATCAATCACCGTGTGTCAATAATATCTAAATTTTCAAATGTCGGCAGAAGCATTGTGCTCTTGTGTTTGCCCATTTTGGGCTCACAAGGCAACTGCATAAAGCTTGTGTTTGGAATAAATTGAATACACGAAAATGCATTTCAATTAGACTCTCCTACTTGTACTGATGTTACTGATTTAAAAGAAGCAATTTTAGTACATCTATTTGTCACACTCTTCTCTGTTCATTTACATTATAGTTGACTTGATAGATTTTAGTCTGAATATATTTGCTATCTAGCAATAGAGCTATTAAACTAAACAACGAAAAAGGTTTTGTTTTTTTTCTCAATGTCGTGTGCCCTCACAAGACATGGAATATGTAATTAGGATTCACAATAGACCAAAGAAGTATAAACCTGAAATGACTTGGTTTTTAATGAGTGTGTTACATTCGCTACATTCCTTCTAAATTCCATATTTTAGAAACTATTTCAAAGGTCCATAGTAGGATAAAAATTTCGTTAAAACTGGCAATTTAGGACACACATTCAATATAAAACAATTGCAATAAACATTTATCAAGTCCTTTGTTCTAAAGGAGGATGGCTGCTAAATCACTTCTCAAACTGGTAGTTCTTAGTTCAAATAAATAAAGAAAAACCCACATCTGTTCATGCTTAAACTAAAAATAATGAGTACATTGTTTAGTGATCAGGCCTTGGGAAGACAGCTCGGCAAGCTTCATTTTTTCCTTGAAACAAAACTGTAAATTAAATAGTCTCCTATAAAAAAATTTGATAAATTTAGATTAGCAATTCTTTTGAGGATCGGAAAGCAGGAAGTACAATATGTAGGTTTAAGAAATAATATTTTAAGACATGTTTCCAACTGGAGGCATCCCAAGTGATTTGCTGAAGAACAGGACCCAAAGGACAGATGCATATTTCTGACTACTGACTACAAACAGTAACAAATTTCAGAATGTGGAAGAGGCCCACAAGGTTCCTGTGATTGCAGATGGCTGTGTCCTGCAGTCGGTGTATTCTTATTAAAATAATTGTGTGCAATACTTTTTGTGGAATAAAAATGTCTTTATGGTTATGTCTGTGACTTAGAAAGGCATGCTTGGGTAAACCTACACACCTAAAATCACCGGACTCCAGAAAGTGTTTTTTCTCTGTCATATACAATATATACCTCCTAAGTATTAAAGGGGGCAGATAGAAAAGATAACGACTCTCGGTGCTACTAGCGTGTTCACAAACAGGTGCTGTATGCCAAAGAGAAATTTAAGGCACTCTCGTGACTTCACTGAAATTCGTTCCTAGATCATCAGGCTGCCTTGGAGTGCAGAATCTTGAGGTCTTTCTTCTGATACGCTTTTCTCTGACTTTACCAGGTTAATACCTCTCTTCTTGTTCTAAGTCTCCAATTACATTCACCTCCATTGAGCACCTTCTCCTTGGATTAGGTCAGACCCTTAGAATAGGTACCTTTCTTCATTAGTACCCATCACAATTACTATATACCATAAATATCTGTTTATATATTTTGGCAACGAGAAACCAAGCAGAGGGCAAGAACCAAGTCTGTCTCACAAGAGCGTGGTATCTCTACACATGGTAGAGGCGAAGAACAAAATAAAACTACACAGAGTGAATGTGTACTCAATAGGATTTTTAGAAATCTTAATTCATTTAATTGTATGACATCATGTTATTACCATTTATATTAGGAATAAAAAATTCTGGAGAGTATTTTTCATGATCACTTAGCTGTTAAGCGGCACAGATTATATTTTAATACAAAGCTTTTTCCATTTTTATCATGCATGTTGTCTTAACATACTGTTATCTTAAAAATTACATAAAAATATCTTCTTAAAGTATACATTTCCCAATATTTTCTCCCCATTAAAAAAAATTGCCTCATTTTCTTTATGGATAGTGACAATTTTGCTAAACCTAAACCCTCCCTACTTTTACAAAAGGAATAATGCCTGTTTTTAAAGAATCAATTATGGTGTCTAGTTGAGTAATGCATTTAGTCCAGTAGAAAAATAAACAACGGAAGTTTTACCTTCACGGAAGCCATGTGAAATATTATTTACTATGTAGGTTAATTCTTGTCACAACAGCACACATTGTTATTCATGGTAGACTAATAATGGCTTTTAATGAGTGTCATTAGAGAAGGAAAAAGTGACTGATAAAGACATTAAATGAGAAAGGAAAGACTATTCATGTAAACTTTTAGTGTAAAATCTTTGTGCCAGAATAAATTTTTGCATTTAACGTTTTGAATTGCCATCCAATATTCCTTTGAGAAGAAATGGTGGAATTCTCAAAAAATGTAAAGATTTTGACATGTACATTGTGTTGATGCTAAGAAAACTAGTATGCCTAAATATAAGTGAGAATATAATAGATCCTTTAACAAGACTAATCTTAACATTTGTACTAAAATAGGTGTAAATTATCAGCATTCCAGAGCTTGAAGTGAAAATTACATGAGAAATTATGAAATTAGAATACTTCAAACTGTTATTGTCAAAGACATGTCTTGGCAACATACATCACAGAGATTGACTACATTTTTAAAACACTCTTCTTCAGTGTGAGCCAATGGCCATCAAAAAAAAAGGTTTGGGGCACATCACAAATAAATGTTTCATTTGCAAATATGGAGGAAAATGACCAGGAATATCCTCACTTGTTCCACAGGAATTGTTTGTTTTATTTTTTTTTTTTAACAGGCAATCCTAGTATGGCAAGTGTGTCAGGAGAAGAGCTGAGGGACCCCTGAACCCCACAAGGTGGGAGCCATTGACTAAGAAGGCCTAAGGTCTTCCCAAGGACACAGGCCAGCACTGAGGGAGGTCTGCAGGATAAACACCAACTTCTTGGAGAGACAAGCCTCAATTATTCCAGACAGATCTAAAATTAAGTGAGAATTTTTTATCTATTGCACCATAGTCATGCAAGAAAGATGACAGAAGCAAAAATACAGAGATATTCGGGGCGATCCATCTTGCATTCATTTGCAAAGCTTGCTTCCTCACTGTGCCTAAATGCCTACTGTGCCTAAATTCGTTAACTTCAAAACCTTCCCCAGTCCCGATGAAATAGTTACAGAATCCAGTTAATGCCTAGTCTATATTTAAAAGCGCCAGGCTATTCACGATTTCACTAACTTTCTGTACAACCCCAAGAAAGTGAAAGAGCTGTTTTCCCATGAAATAACAGGGAAACAGTAGGACAACTATGAAATAATAATATGAAGAGAAATAAATTGAGCCATAAAAGTCAGAGGTAGTGTGTAGGGATGAAAAGCACCTGCTCGTACACCATGTTGAATCATTTTCTCAACACTTGGAAAAGAAAACAGCAATAAGCAAGGAAAGCGCGGCAAATCAGGTATTCTAATCTATTTGCTAAGGCTTTCAAAGGAACAACACAGGGGAAAACTTTAAAATACAACCACTAAGCCATATACAGCCAGATCTCAGCAATTTACCTTTTAAGAGGGCAAAGAAAACAAAGTGAAAAAAATATCAAGTGGGAAAGGTAAATACTCAAAAGACCGCTTTTTACCTAAAGATCTACAAATATCACTGAAGTGGAGTCAGATGCTTGGCATTTCTACTCACACTTGACTCCACTCCAATGTAGTACATTAAGAGAAAGCAGAACAACATGGTGCAGATTAGGCACGATGGCAGGGTGCACGAGGCAGCCAAGCCTGGGTGTCGAGGGCTGAATGCCACTCGCTTGGCACATGGAGCACCAAGGATGAAAGAGATTGTGAGGCTCAGCAACTTGAAAGGAAAGCAGAGAATTTAGACAGAGTTCAGGGTAGAATGACAACAATAATGGAAACCTCGAAGGAAACATTAAATACAGTCATTAGCCTGGAGAAATCTGAGAAGCTGCATATTTATCGATCTTTAAACAAATTATGGCTTATCCCTCAAAGGAAAGTGGTCCATACTTTTACTCCATTGGGCATCGCAAAAAGGAAATGAATTTAAATTGCACCACGAGATATTTAAGTTAGACATAAAATGATGTTTCCAGGTAGAGAGAGAGAGTGGTTTAAAAAATTAACTTTCCCCGGAGGTCATTAGATGTATGCCATCTTAATTGGGTTAAGCCTAAAGCCTCTAATTTTCTATCACATGTTTCCTTCAGTGCTGTTGTATTACTGGGCCTGTTACTTTGGCATTTTGACAAATTATATTTTTATTATTATGAGATGTATTTCTTTGACCGAATCTTTTTCACTTTCTCCTTTTAATGTGTATAAAATATGCAAGGAATAAAATAAGAATGTCTTGTGCCAGCCCAGTGCTTTTGTTCTTTGTTCTTTCTGGTACAGATATTTCAAGGAATATGCCTAGTGCCACACTGATTTTCACTTTTAGAAAAGGTTAGGACAGTTTGTTCCTATGAAGACTAAAATTTGAGACAGAATGAAACAACATACCAGTACTTATTAGACCACTTTGCTAGAGAATGTGGAAATATTCGTGCAGCCTCACGGGCACGTCAGGCCTTTCTTCTCTAAGGAGAATGTTTCTAGCAAACCTGAGCACCGAAGTGTCTGCACAGAGTTGAAAGAGTTATCTTCTGACTTAAATAATACTTTCTTGCGGGCTAAAACTAATAACTTTTTAGTTCTAAGAGTTTTAAATTCTATTTGCAGGAAGTTTCAGACACAGAATGCAGAACTTTATCACCATCACCTAGATTTTGATTGGAGACTGCTGAGCTAGATGATTTATGACATAAAATAGTACACTGTGCTATTAATTATACTATAGTCCAACTCTGTCACTTAAGTCACAGTTTCTCAAGAGTATCCTCAGATCAATGTTAAATTATTGCATTCAGCTCTGCCGTGTTCTCTGTTATTCGCTGAGCAATGTTGAAGAAGTCACTCCATCAGTTCGCTCAGCAGCGTCTGTATCAAAGCTCTGTACCTAGCACTGGATAGAAGGCAGTGAACTAAACAGAGTCCCCAGCTGATACTCACGCTTTAGAGAGAGGAAGAAAGAGTAGACAAAAGCAATACATGTTATAATATCACAATATATTAGTTACTACAACGAAAATGATACATGGCGAGCAGGAGGAGGAAAGTCCTATGGAAGAAAGGGAGCTTCGTCACGTCCCCAGCAGACACTCTCCACACCCATTTGGCATCTCTCAGGCTCACCTGAGTCTCAGGACACCTGCACTTCTCCAGGTACCGCTGCGTTGGTTAACTCCGAGTAGCTTCCCACTGACTCCACAGACACATCAGGCCAGGACGTAGCTCTTGCCTGCAGCTTCTCACGGTGGCTTCTCCGTTGAGGTCGAGGTGTGTGCAATGCTACCCGAATGGTTTGGTGCCCACCTGTCTGCAGGCTGCACACCGAGAAGTCCGTACCTCAAGGTGAACCGTCGTTTTGATCTGGAGGACCAGTTCCTCTCACTTCAACTTCCCAGAAGTGACACAACTTTTATGAGCTCAAAGGATGTTTCCATAAAATGAAAACGTTAATATCACTGATGCCAAACTGACCACATCAACAACCTTCGTGAGTTTCCCCTTGTCTGTGCACTGTGCCTCAATTTCCCTTCCCCTCAGTTCCTCTTTTACTCAGTCCGGCACCCAAGTACTTGCCCTTCCCAAATACATCACAACACATAAAGCTTTGCTTTGTGAAATGCAGGAAAAGTTATTGGGGAAAGAGCTTTTAAGCAAAAGGAACAAAAAATTGCAAAGTCCTCAGTCAAGAGCACGCTTGGATTACAGAGGCACAACTAGGTGCTTGAGTCTTGATTTTCACACCTACGCCACCTGACGGTCGAGCAATTTGTTACTATTTATAAAACTCTGATGCCCTTACATATATTGGCACATATGTATTCTACATATATTTATGATTCCATCCAATGTCTACTCATTTTCACTTTTGCTAAGTTTCTTCTGTTTTTACAATTTTCTAAGCTTATACAAGTGCATCCTACGAGGCCTCTTGGAGTCTCTTGCACATAACCATTGTTTAAGACACGACTAACTGGCCCTTTGCTTTTATGCAACTACTTTTGACATCAGGATGACATGTTTCCCACTTGCTCTGACCTGATAACCCAGGGATTTTTAACCTGTGTGGGCATTTGCATCTCCTAGAATTTGCCTATTTTATTCCCTTAAACCCAAGAGATCAGTCAGTCTGGAAGGAAACTACCTAATCTGTATTTTTAACCAATACCTCAAACAATGATGAGAACCTTTGGCAACCACACGTTTGTGGAATATTACATTGTGCATTATCAAGGACAAATACTGACAAGCCCAAATGGAATTTTGCAGGTCTAATGTTTTGGAGAACCTGGTTAGAAGCATTTCCTTTCCATTAAGTGTTTACATTTCTATGGTACAGGCAGGTATAATTTAAATAGCTATAAATTTCCCATTTAAAACATTATTTTCTGATAAAAACAACTCATATAATTCATACAAAACAAACTTAAATGGGCATGTTGAGTGGGAAAACACTTTAGCTATTAATTACGTAGAGATAACACTATTAAAATCATCCTGGGTATTATTATTCAACAGTTTTTTATGATAGTAAATGATAAATCCATTAAAATAATGATTTTAAAGGATAACTGATAGCACACCAAAAACAGTAGAATCATTATTCTAGTAAAGTTTGTTGTGCTCTGTAAACGAGATGAGAACTTTCTTTTGTGAAGATGGAGATGCAGAATATTACAGGTTGTGATGTCCGAAAAGTTATTACTGAAATGTCTGTAAATGTCATTAAATAGTCAAGATACATGAGAGTGTGCTGGGCATTGTATTGCCACATCACTCTCCCGCCCAGAGTCCTTCGAGGATTCTTTCCCACTTGCTTTCAGGGTTCAGTTCATTCTCCTGAGAGTTTCAGTTTCCACATTCTGTGATGAGGCCTCGTTCCCCTCTTTTGATTTTATCTGCACATATCTCCTGCTCCTTTCCAATATGGCAATATTTCCCACAGGAGGATCCTGGGAACACTAATTTTGGGGTATTATTAGGTGTTACATTTTAACAACAATAACAAAAGTGTCCCTGTGGTTCAAAGCACTTGGGAAATGGTATGATAAAGCAAAGTTAATCACATTTCTAAAGTTCTCAGAACTTTTAAGATACTGGTGTGAATTAAACATAGCCAAGAGTGAGCACATATACAGTGCAATATTTCTCAAGCGATTTTTATTTTTTGCAAAATGCCTTTTTAAAGGAGTTTGTATTGAGGAGAATGTTTTAAAGACTGAAATGCTACATTTCCTATATTTTAGGCAAATTAACATGGTAGGAAGAGCATGGATTTGGAATCTGATGTCAAGAGTCTGCCGCTCGCCTCAGTATTCACCAGGAATTCAACCTCAGGAAGGGAATCTGGAGTTGGGTTTCTTCCCAGCAAAATGAGATGAGTTCTATTTAACCCAGAAGGTTATTGTGATGATTTCATAAGGAAAAACACATTAAACACTCAGTGTGGATCTTTGCCATTGGTCATGCAGTCAGTAATATGCTGTGTGCTTTTACGCAACTTTCAGCCAAACTAATCTCTTCGAAGTCTCCTTCACTACAGGGAGCTCCTTGCCTTGGCAGCACTCGAACTCTGAGAAATGTTCAACTTTGCATCCCTTTTCTTTGAAAAAAATGGGTTACCATATATGCACATGTATTTTTGGAGGTGATAATAAACTTCTACTTCTCTTCCTGCCTGTTATAATCCTCCTATCCTTCAAATTCACCTTCTCTATGAAGCCTTCCTCTCATTCCTGATTAAAACTTTTAACTCCCTTATATCTATTCCATATAAACTCTTCTTGTGCCACTATTCTATATAAAATGTATCCCACTACATTATTAATTCTTTGTGTTCAGATTATCAGTTACTGTTTGACTACTCTAAGACTATTACAATTGAAATGTTATGTTTTCTAGGAAAACCACAAGGGGCAATATTCTTCTTAATAAGGCAGCAAAAAGTTTGAGTGATCGCTGAGGTCAAAAGCTGTTTGTTGATTCTTAATCCATGTTTTAAATTCTTTTAACTTTCTTTCTATTGTTTCTAATGTTGGATTAAAAATTAATGCACTTATCCTTTTTTGTTATCTTTCTGTCATTCTTGGTCCAATACTCTCATCTATAATTTTGACGTTTTTCATCTTGGGATTCTTAGGAATAGCTAAATTCTGTGCTTTACTGGATTTGATGTAAAATGTATTTGGCTGCATTCAAATGCTGCAAATTAGTTCATAAAATTAAAATTCTTGCTGTAATTTGCTGCTTAAATCTCTGTTGAGAAGCTGCATAACAGATTGGATGAAAGTGTAGCTGTTTAAACACTCTTGGGTTAAAATCCTAAGTTCACCACTTATTTATATGTATGAAGCTGATGTTTAGAAAATCTAAACCTGCTCCCCAATTTTGTTACCTCTAGAAGGGGACACTTCACAGAGTAACTGTGAACAGTTAATGAAATAATTTGCATGTGTGCACTGTTTACTGGGATAAGCATATTTTAGACAGTCTTACTTTGAATCAAATTAGTTTTAAAGTTTACAAAAATTGTATTATTAATAAGTTTAATTTGACTACTCTGAAATATATTTGGTACTACCTTTATATTATATACTTGTTCCATCTTATTTTAAAAGTGGGAGACAGTGGATCCAACATGGCTGAAGACAGGAGGAGCTAGTTGGAGTTACTGCGTGGAAAGTGACTAAAATTCAGGTAACCCAATGTCCCCTGAGGGACAGATTCCTTATCCCAAAATCAACCTGAGATAAGAGACTTATAGATTAAATAAAACATAGACACAGGACTCTACAGAATGGTAAAGAAGCCCACAGGGCTTCCGGGGTGACCCCCAGCATGCATACCGGCCAGCGTCATCTGAGCCGTGTGTACACCTGCACGATCCCAGCCCACACATGTGCCCACGTGAGCCCAGCCCATGGGGGCCAACCAATCCTGCGAATAACAGGCAACCCCAGCCCGTGGCTGGCACCCAACAGGACATCAGTTTGCATGTGGAATGAAGTGGACATCTTGAGAAAAATTATAAAATCTGAAGAACTTTAATAATGAGACATACTCTAGCAATGTGGGAAAGACTTGGGACAAAAGCCCTTTTTTTTTTTTTGGCCTTCCTTCAAGCAGAGGACACTGCAGCCTGGCAGCAGATGCTGCCAGCACACAGAAGAGTGCCAACCAGGAAGCTGCTGCCCCAGTAGCCGCCAGGATTTCTTTTTTCTTTTTTTCTTTCCTTTCCAAGACATGGGTACTAAGAGCCCCTAGTGACAGCAAGGTGAAGGTCCACAGCATCAGTGGGCATCAGTGAAGGAGAACCATGCCACCTCATCCTGCCCTGCTCTCAACAGCTGGAGGGGGAAAAGGAGAAGGGCACTAATCTGCAATTCATCAGAGACAAATGTTCCTCGACTGCACGCCAACTTGCAAAAGGTCTGCCCTACACCAACCTCTGCAAACTGCAGCACCTCTGCCTAGTATCAGCATCTGCACCATGCTGCCCTGCTTCTAGCAGCCAGGAGAGAGGAAAAAGGGGTGCCAGTGGTGTGGAATAGAGGAGGCAGTCCAGAGACCCAGAAGTGCCAACCATAACCTCACAACTGAGGAAAAGCTGCAGAGACATAAAGGGGAAGGAGATGTGGGCAGGCTACTAGGGACCCCCAGATAGCTGTTGGCTGAAAACTCTGCCCCGGACTCAATACCTGGAGGCCATGATCAACACAATACCCAGCACTAACTCTGCAGACTCAGTGGGACTATCCAGCACAGAGTTGGGCTCTGGCTTGGACACCACCACAGAACTGTGCACATCAGGGAGTCTCACTATATATATTTTTTTTTTCTTCTTTTCTTCTTCTTTTCTTCTTCTTCTTCTCTTCTTCTTCTCTTCTTCTTCTCTTCTTCTTCTCTTCTTCTCTTCTTCTCTTTCTCCTTCTCCTTCTCCTTCTTCTTCTTCTTCTTCTATTGGTTACCTGTTCATTTTGTTTTCCTTTTTCTGTTTTTTTGCTGTTGTTGTTGTTTAGGTTTTTGCTTTTAAATTGTCTTCTGTGTTTTTCATATTTCTTCTTCTTGTTTCTCCATCTCCTCTCTTTCCTCAACTGACTTTTTGACTTTTTCTTTTTCTTCTTCTTGTGAGTGAATATTGTCCAGATTTTCTCTGGTCTACTCCAATATTTTCACCTTTCACTCTTTCTATCCTGTCTCCACCAGTTACTCAACACTTAAGTGATCCTCTTTGATCCTCCACCCTTGCATCTACTATATTTCTCTTCATTTACCTTTTTCCCTATCCCTCTCAATCCCCCCCAACACACACACACAGGGTGAAAACCACTCTACTAATGGGAAACTCACTGCATACAAATTACTCGTATATGTTGGATTTTGTTGCATAACTACAGACCTTGCTCCTGTGGTTAAAGGCACAGAATTAATAGTGACCACAGTCTGTCAATTTCACGAATGTGCTTGATGTTACTGTTACTGCTAATGTACTCCAACAACCAGGGTGTCGTACCTGTTACAATTAGTGGTACATTCTTTTATGACAGTACTGTGATTATCTGGGGTCATAATCATTAGCATAGCTCAGTATCAAAAGCCCAAGTGCTGGGCCAAATAGACAGCAACTTGTCATCCCTACTACATGTGGAATGCAGGATTTTGAGACACAAAAGTCAAGAACCACCTATACTTGGAAGACATCTCTGAGAAACAGACATCTCTTAGGAAAGCCTCGATACTTGTCTTAAAGTTACCTATCATAAACTATGAAAAATCAACACAGAAAACAAACTAAAAGGTGGAAATATGTGTGTGTGTGTGTGTGTGTGTGTGTATGAAATGACAAGACACAGAAGTAAAACACAACCCAGACCTCCAATCTCCTCAGAACAAATCCAGAGGTCAATGAAATAGAGGCTATCTGAAGCCACCCAAGTGAACATTCAGAAATGATAGCAGCAGAAGTTAAAAAATGATGAATGAGGCTACAGAGAATGTCAGATTAGAAATAATTGCTCAAGTTAAAAAAGAGATCACAATCATAATGAAAGACCTGCTTAGTGAATTTAGAGTAGACAGATAAAAAAACAAATAACAACAACAACAACAAACAGAGGTTAGGAAAATGATGGAAAATTTGAATACTCAACTCAGAAAAGAAATGGAAACCATGAAGCAGATTCAGATATTCAAGAGATCAAAAATCTTTTGAAAGTATACACCGTAGATTGAATGAAAGCAAGAACAGAATTTCAGACCTAGAAAACAGGACTGCAGTTAATGATCATGAAAAGAAAGACTTCTTAAAAATAACTAGAGACTGTGAAAAACCAATACAACAACTGCAAGATGATACAAAGAACAATATAAGAGTGATTGGAGGAAATGAAAAGGCAGGAGACAGTGCAAAGAACATAAAAAAATTATTCACAGAAGTAATGACAGAAAATGTCCCAAACATGAGAAAAGAATTTGACATACAGATAAGTGAGGCACTTAGAACCCCAATTAGCCATGACCAAAATAAATCTACACCAAGGCATATAATAATCAAGATTCCAGAAATTCAACACAAGAACAGAATATTGAAAATCGTTAAAGAAAAGAAACAAATCACCTATAAACCCATCGGAATCACAGCAGATTCTCAACACAACCCCTCAAGTCAAGGTTAACTTGAAACAAAATATCTCAAGCCTTAAAAGAAAACAATCTCCAACCCAGATTGATGTATCCAGACAAACTGTCTTTCAAATTCGATAATGAAATAAGATACTTCCATGACAAAGAACAACTGAAGAAATTCATGACCAGAAAACCATTGCTGCAGAACATTTTGAAGGGTATCCTAGAAAGGGGGAAAGGATATTATAATTCCAAGGACATTAATAAAAATAATCCACTAGGCAAGGCAAGTAGTTAAACAGAGAGGGAAAAAATGGAACCAACAATAGAAAAAGATTATGACAATGATACATCAATACATAACAGTTATAACATGTAAATGGTCTCAACTCACCAATAAAAAGAAACAGACTGCAGAATGTATCAAGAAATGGGATCTATCAATATGCTGCATACAAGAAACACATATAACCCAAAAAGAAATTCATAGACTGAAAATCAAAGGCTGAAAAACAGTACTTCCTGCAAGAGGAACCCAGAAAAGAGTAGGAGTAGCTATCCTAATCACAGACAAAGTAAACTTCAAGCCAAGATTAATCAAAAGAGACAAAGAAAGTCACTAAATACTTGTTAAGGGAAAACTCCAAGAGGGAGAGATAACAATCATTGATATTTAGGCACCAAACACTGGCACACCTAACTACATAAAACAAATATTAACAGGCATGAAAAATCAAATAAACACTAATACAATTATAATGAGAGACCACAAAACCCCACTGTCACAAATAGACACATCAATTAGACAAAATATCAACAAAGAAATATCAGAACTGAACCAAATCTGTGAATAGATGGACTTAGCAGATACCTACAGAGTATTCTGCCCCATGACATCAGAATACACATTCTTCTCAGCTGCACAAGGGACATTCCCCAAAATAGACCGCAAGCTTACTCAGAAAGCAAGCTTAAGTAAATGCAAAGGAATCAAAATTATCCCATACATATTATCAGACCACAATGCAATGAAATTGGAAATCAATGGCAGAAGCAGCTACAAAAGCTACATAAACATACGGAAATTAAATAACATCCTCCTGAACAACAGCTGGCTCACAAATGAAATTAAAGAAGAAATTAGGCAGTTTATACAATTAAATGATAATGCCAATACAACACACTGGAATTTATGGGACACAATGAAAGCAATGCTATGAGGGAAATTCATACCATTGAACTCCCATATCAGGAAAACAGAGTGAACCCAAGTAAACAACCTAATCTTGAACCTCAAACTTCTAGAAAAAGAAGAACAAATCAAACCCAAAGCTCATACAAGAGATGAAATGATAAAGATCAGAGCTGAAATTAATGCAGTTGAAACGAAGAAAACAATGCAAAGAATCAATGAAGAGTTGGTTCTTTGAAAGATTAAATAAAGTTGACAAGCCCCTAGCCAGTCTTATCCAAAACAAAAAAGGAAAGAAAAGACTCAAAGTCATGCAATTAAAAATGAAAAAGGTGAAGTCAAAACTGACCCTGCAGAAATCTAAATGATCATCAGTAACTACCTCAAGAACCTATATGCATACAAGATGGAAAACATTGAAGAAATGGACAGATTCTTAGATACATATGAATTAACAAAGCTGAATCAAGAAGAAATAAAAATACTAACACGATATCAGCCATTGAAATTGAAGAGGTAATTAAAAACCTACCAACAGCTGGGGATTTTGCCCAGTGGTTAGAGAGCTTGCCTCACAAGCACAAGGCCCTGAGTTTGATTCCCAGCACA
>PVJO010023096.1:0-26745 GCA_004026905.1 Hystrix cristata | reverse complement strand
GGCCAAGGTAGAAGGATCCAAATTCAAAACCAGCCCAGGAAACTCAGTGAGATTTTGTCTCAAAATAAAAATTTAAAAGGGATTGTAACTCAGTGGTAGAGCACTTGTCTAGCATGTGCAAGGTCTTGGGTTCAATCCCCAGTACCTCTAAAGAGTGTGTGTGTGTGTGTGTGTGTGTGTGTGTGTGTGTGTGTGTGTGTGTTTTGGATAGGGCTGGGGGATCTCCAGTGGAAGGCAGATAGTCACAGGGAAGGGAGAAAAACAGAAGCAGCCCTTCTGAGTCCACTCACGTCACCTTCAGAACACAGGTAGGACAGAGGGCAGGAGAGCACGTGAGGACACCCTAAGGCGGAAGGCAGACTGGTATCATCAGTCATCAATCTCAGCCAGTTTAAGGTCTCATCCTATTCCATTCTTGCCTAAGATCTTCTGCATGGACTTCAGGGACACTCAGAGGGTAGAGCGTTCGTCAGCTCCCTCAGAAACTGGGTAGTCAATCAAGAGGGCGAGTGCTGCTGTAAGAATCCATCTTCTCCGGAGAACGAAGCGGCAGAGAACCTCAGAAAGGTCAGCCCCCGTCCGGTGAAAGCCGGTGCTGCGGGGCCCAGCTAGAGCGCCGTTTCAGATGTCCTGGCTGAAGAGCCACTCGGTCTCGTCTGGCCTGATCACTGTGTCTCATCTTTACCCCATGAACTACCTCACTTCGAAAATGGCACGTAGAGCAAATGTAAGCTCGCTGGAAGGAAGGTAAAGCCTGCTTGCAGTGTTCAACAGACCACAGTCAGGTCTGAGGAGGGAGGCACTCAGGATCAGGGGCTCCAGGCCAGGAGCTGCGAAGAGAAGACTGAACACACAGTTCACAGCTGGGACTGAGACGGGTGACAGTGAACACTCCAAGCAGGCCGAGGCTCACTAAGGGCTCTGGCCATGGTGCAGGACACAGCAGCTCGGAGGGCAGCACAATCTTCTTTTATGGGCCCTGAATATGTTTGAGATGCACAGACATTTCATCTAAAAGCTGGACGAAAGTGAAGTTTGATTCTACTTCTTCATGTCTGTTGAAGATTTAAGATGAAGAAAAAATGTCCAATGAGGAGCAAACTGTACTGGCTTCCTTTCCTGCTTCTTGGCTAAGGGCAGTATAGCTAACTCGACACCAGCTTTGGAGCCTCCAAGTGGGTAAATTTAAACTTCCTTCAGATAAATGTTTTCCCAAATGAGAAAATGCTATTTTTAATGAAACCAAATAGCCTTAATTGGTTGTGATGGGAAGTAAACTCGGAGATAAACACTGCATAAATAATTCAAAGCTTTCCATCTGGGGATACTTCTTCCTAAATTGGATAACGAATATTCGACCTCAGACAGGGTTTGCATCATATAAAAGCAACAACTGGTATCTTAGCTAAGGCAGCTGAGGGTGGAGACAGCATAAGGGACAATCACTGGGGGTTCCACAAAATAGCTGCCTTCACCCTACACCACCATCCCCTCTCTGTCCTTACAATGAAAACCAATTAAAATACTCATCCAAGCTGGTCCTGGTGGCACATACTGTAATCCCAATACCCTAAGAGGCTGAGGCGGAAGGATCTAATCCTCACACCCAGTCTGGGCAACTCAGGGAGATCCTGTCTAAAACTACAAAATTTGAAGGAAAAAAAAATAAAAAATAAAAAGGGCACGGCGGTGTGTGGGGAGAGGGGCAGGGGGGCCCTGGGGCTGGGGCTGTAGCCCAGTACCAAGACCCTGGATTCAATCCCCATCCCCAGTACCACCAACAACAAAACAAAAAATAAAATAAAACCAAAAACCTCACTCATCTGGGTCACACATTTTTATCCTCTCCTCTGCCACAATCTTGTTTAAGTTAAAATAATTACTATGCACAGCTTGATTAAAAGGATGGGTAAAAAATAGTCCCAAGTTTCCAGGACATACATAATAAAATCCATTAAGTATTAAGGGCTATAATACACATACAGGAAAAAGTAAATAAGAACATAGAAGGGTAATTAATTCCAATGGGCAAAACGGGAAAGCTTAATGGAAGAGTTGGCATTTGGGCTGAGCAATGACATATTTGAGATTAGAAGGATATTAATAATAATGACAATGTGGCTACATAACATATGCTATTGATTACTTTTATTTTTTATTAAGAGCCATGGCTAAGATTCCAGAAGTATTTACTGTGCGCCAGGCACTGAACTAACTGTTCTAAATGCGATGGCTCATTCAATCCCACAATAATAATCTCATAAAGTCTGCATCAATATTAACTTGATTTTAAAGATGGAAACACTGAACACAGAGAAGTTCAGTGACTCGCTCAATACTGCACAGTTAGGAGAGGCAAAGTTGCATACATAACCAGATTTCTACATTCTTGCCTCTGCAGATAGCAAGCACTGGAATGTGGCAGGAAAGTGGACAGGTTCCCAGAGACAGGAAGAACTGTGAGTGGCTCAAGGCCGGGGAGGGAGTACTGGCGCCTTCGTCATTAGGGGCAAAAGCTCTCCTCCAAATGCACTGCCTGAGAAAACTGGAAATTGTCACCTTTAACAGTCCATGTTCCTTCTAAATGTTTATAAATGCTAACTATCTGCAAAGGGACACTATGACTTTGATTAGCTCCTCTGTTTTCTTTCGTTTTTTTGGTGCTGGGGATCGAGCCCAGGGCCTTGCATAGGCCAGGGAAATGCTCTGCCACTGGGCTACACCCCTGCCCAGCTACTCTGGTTTCTAACAGTTTGTGGGGGAGATTTCAAAACTTTCTCGCAGTGACCACTTTGTTTCTTTATTCGTGTCTATTCTTCCTGGCTGGGCTTTCTACTTTTTTAGAACCCCAGAGAGTCTATCCTGGCTCCAATCACAAAACTGGCAGGACTTTAGAAAAATCGTGACCCATAACAGAATTTTATTCTGTCCTACACCATGATGCCCTAACCTTCAAGCATGTGATGTTTCCTGAATTACCAAATACTGAACAGAAAAGAAAAAGGCCTTTTAAATCAGAGAACAATATTTTATCTGCCCTTTAAAATAAAACAACTTTCCTTCTCTGTGGTCTTTCTTTATTCTTTCATGCAAAGAGCTCTACAATGATTGCATAAGGGAAAAATTTTAATTGCATTATCCCAAAGCAGATATAAAAACTCTTTAATAAAATAAACACGACTACATTAAAATCATTCTGAAATAGGCAGAAAAGTCATTTGGCAATAATTGAATGTTGATTTAAAAAGTCCTGATGTGTATTGCTAGAGAGAAAATAGGATATGAAAATAAACAACATTGCATTTTAGAGAACAAAACAATACAGGTATATTTATACAGACAATGCCGCAAAATAAATATAGAAACCTAATGGAAAAACACATTGGGCTTCCTTGTATTTGTTGAGATAATGTGTATATGATCAAATTTAATAGAGTAGGAAAATGAATTTTGCCTTTACTTATGTCTTATGTCTGCTAAAAATGAATATTTCAAACAGATGAACTGCTCCAACCTAGCCCAATAACCTTGACGCAAGTCACTCAACAAGAAACATTTCACCCTGAAAAGTGTATTTCTCAGCTGCAAATTTATTTTTACTACACGTGGTTCAGTGTATGTCAGGAAAGAATTTGAGTCCTTTAAGATGTGAGTCAAAGGATAAAGGTCGTAATTCTAATCCTGTCCCCTGCTTCCAGAAGTGTTGCTGAGGTACAAACATGGCATGAATTCATTCAAGCAGGCAGTTCCTCTTCACCGGATAGCTATGTTGTGCCAAGCCATGTGCTAAATGCTCACGGTCTCGTGAGACAAAGAGTGGAAGAAACAAGTGGCCCCACACACAGCAATAAGGGCTCTTGAAGGATGGCTGCCAGAGAACACCTCGGAGGAGCTAGTGTAGGAGGGTGGACCACAGCTGCAGGCACCGAGGATGAATCAGTGAGGGAAATTTTGAAAGGGGAATTCACAAACATAAATGAATGGATAAATGAATTAATCAATCAATAAAGTGGCCAGGAAGGGTTGTGGAGTAGAAGGAAGAAATTTTAGGGCAAAGGAACAAGTTTAAAAACCAGTACTACAGAAAGAGGACTACAGGACCTGGATAAGTTTAGAAGATCAGAAAGGCACACTGCAGAACAGCATAGACAATGGGCCACACTAGAACTTGCTCTTTGGGCAAGTGGCCACTCAGATCCTACCTTCAAAGCCCAGGTTTACCAGGCATGGATTTAAGAGCGGCTGGGCCAAGGCTGGAAAGCTGGCTCAGGTACGAAGGAGCTACCATTACTGCCACCATTATAATCCCCATCATCATTGT
Organism: Hystrix cristata; assembly: GCA_004026905.1. Classification (NCBI taxonomy): domain Eukaryota; kingdom Metazoa; phylum Chordata; class Mammalia; order Rodentia; family Hystricidae; genus Hystrix; species Hystrix cristata. Next base: position 22,424 of record PVJO010023096.1, on the reverse strand, counting down.
CATCTCTACCACTATCATCACTGTCACCATCACCAACATCCTCACCGTCACCACAACCATCATCACCACCATCCTGTCTAGGCAGGTGTCATCCAGTGGAAGATTCTGCAGACAGAAATGAGAAGTTCCTTTTAGTCACACTTTAATCATAGATAATCTCTCTCCCAGAATGATAGATTAGGAATGGGAGATGGAGGACAAAAGGTGATTTATAAGCAACACTGGGAGACATCTGCATACTCAAAGAGTTAGGGGTCACAGATGTATCTCAGTGAAGAGGTTTTATAGAGTTCCCTTCCATGACAGACTGAGGAAAATTTAAGGACATCTTCCATCCCTTGTCAATTTCAGACTGAAAGTTCCATTCTCTATGTTTCAAGAATTCATGGAGAGCACTGTTTCAACCTTCTAAGGACAGTCTGCCCAAACACCAAATAATTAATTAATTAATTAAAATTTAAAAACTAGCCAATATTCTTCAAGTGCTCAAAGGGAAGAAACAAGGTTCTGTGTTCTTGATTTACTAAATTTGGCATCCAAAGAATCTTCTAAGTCTCCAACTCAATCCTTCTCCAAAGCATTGCAACAAAGGATTAACTCTGCTATTCAATTACACAGAAGAATAATACAGTTAACAGTAAATATTTAATGCATACTTAATATATTGTGGGTACTGAGAGCAGAGAACTTCAGTACACACCAGCTCATTTAATTTTCACCACCACCACAAGACTCAGATATTACTACCCATGTTTTACATAGGAAAAAACTGAGAAGCTGCGAGATGAAAGGTCTTGAACCAAAATCACTGGGAAGAGTGAGTGGAGCCAGCACTCCGTGCTGTACCCTTTGCGTCTACCTGCACATTTGTGCCCATCTGTACATCTGTCTCCTGCAGCATGTCCACTCCAGCACATGGCTGAGGTCAACCACTCAGTCCAAGATGGTAAAATTATTACAAATATATAGAGGCTACACCCATGCATTAAGAGCTATCCACTGCAAAAGTGTTCTCCTAAAACAGAAATAAAGGGGCTACCTAATGTCACTGACCAAACTCCGACAAACTCCTATACATCACTGCTCTATGTTCCACTACAAACCCTGACCGTGCGAATCACGTACAACTTCAATTAAGCTGTGTGGAAACCAACTGGCTTTTCTGTACGGTCTCAGAGAGCTTTAGCGGATACAGAATTATGCATCTTAATTACCCACAATACATTCCCCATCAGTGCTCAATGCTGGATAAAAACATTTCTTCAAGTGTTCTTTGTTATCTGGCATCCTACATGACACTAAAACTGAAATTGTGGGAGAAAACTATCTCCAATTTGTGAAACCTAGAATCTACTTTGGTGTGTGAAATATAAATATGCTTAGAAAATGAAAACACTTTCTTGTTATGTTCATTAGGAAGAGTCTTTCAAAATTTAGAGGCAATCCTCACATTATGTTTTATACGCAGATGCACCAAGCAGCTATAAAAGCAACTTTTTAAATATTAAAGAGTTAGAGTTGGTTGTCGGCTGGAAAAGTAACTACCTATAAAAAATACTTAACACTGAAAACCATCAGAAACTAACAATTTCTTATTAAATCTATTTAATGTCAAGAGTGTCTCACTGAGTTGAATAACTTTTTAAAATATTTAACACAGAGAGTCACTTGCAAGCTGAGAAGGTATTTTTTATTAAACATACTTAATGATTAGCACTACACTAATGCTGGGAGGAAAGGCAAGCTATACAACCGTTAGAAGGCAAAGGAACCAAGTGTTCACAGCTGTGCCGGCAGCGAACCGCATCCCTGGGAAGCATGTTTAGGGCTCACCAGCTGTGGTAGTCCTTACATGGCTGACGGCCCCAAACACATTCTTAAATCAAACTGAAAACACAGCCACATTTGCTTAACTGATCATTTAGGAAATTAACTCTTCAGGATGGAAAATAATAATTCTGGACAAAGACTCGCTTCAGATCTTCCAAAAAATGGGATCTAAAGTTCAAATTTGTACACAAAACAATGAAAATCCTTAAAAAGAGGAAACTGTGGGGCAACCACACACAATAGTATCTGGAAACCATTCTGTGCCTTTGTGTTGCTATTATTCATCTTGTTTCCACAATTTTATTACAGAAAAGAGATTCTTCCCCCTACTGCATGAAAACACTTAATGTTTGCCAGCGATGGTAAGAAACTTTCCAGAAGTTTCTAAGAGACATAGCAAAAAATTTTTGCATAAATTTTACAAATAAACACACATAGTTTGAAAACATAGATCTCTCCCTCTTCCTATACATGTCCTTCTGCCTCACTGGGCCTGTGACTATTAAGTGTCTATTAAGAAACAACATATAACTAGTAATAGAACTATTTATTGGATAGAGTGTAATATGTTTCGGCAAATACTTTGCAAAGACCACACCATCAAATGCCACAAACTTTAAGTATACATTTCTAGCTCTGAAAGTGGGTCTATAGCACCCACATAAGGCATGCATAGAGAAACTTCAGGATAACACAGGAGGGAATGATCATTTTTTTCCTGTTAAAAATTACACATGTGAGGGCAGATCAATTCACTTCATCTCCAAAACCTACCCACAAGACAAACAGTTTCATCTGCACTTAGCAGGTCAGGAAATGGGCTCAAAAAGGTTAAACGACTGTCCAAATACTGCAATAGAGTCACGCTGTGAGTGAACTGTGGTCTATTTGATCATACGCTTTCTTCAACCTTCCAAACTATCAAAGTGCAACTATGGGCTGAATGTCTGCTCCCCCCAACCCTATTCAGGTGTTGACGCCCTAACCCTAACGGTTTTTGGAAATGGGGCCTTTGAGGGGAAAATGAGATGAAGCCCAGAGCAGAGCTCTCATGGGGGCTCAGTGGCCTTACAAGAGAACACACCACAGGGCTTGTTCTCACTCTTGCTGTGTGTACATCAAAGAGGAGAGACCTCAGAATCCAACCCACCTTACCTGCCGGCACGCTGAACTGGGGCCTTCTAGCCTCTAAATCCACAAGATACATTTTTGTTGTTGACTCACCAGGTGTATAGTGTTTTGTTCTGTCAGTTTGGACACACGAATATAGTAATATGCAGCCATGACGACAATCAGTTCCTACATAAATGGGTTACATGTTCAACTTGAGGTGAGGAGTGATTTGGACACATGGGTGCAGGTGTGTATAACCTCAACATCTGAACTACAAGTTCTCAGAAGGGGGCACTTTTGCCCTGCAGGGACACCTGGCACAATTTGGAGACAGTCTGGTATCACAACCTGGAAGGGCCTGACACTGCCCCAAGTGGACAGACGACAGGGATGCTGCTTCACATCCTACAGTGGGCAGGGACAGAGATGAGGGGAGGTAGTGAAGACTGGAGATGTCAATTGGGCCCATCACCAAGTGTGACATTAAGAGACAAGTTGCAATCCTGGCATCAGGTCAGCAGAAATGACTTGTGCACATAGGACCTAATGTCTTCTTACATGACATCTGGGTCCAGATTGCCTGGCTTTCCACCTTATCCCTATCACTCAACTAGCCAGGTATCTGGCATCACTGATTTAATTACTTGTGGTCCTGGGTTCTACATCAGTAAACTGAGGATACAATAAGCACTTCCTTGATAAAGCTACTGTGAGATTAGACAATGCCCTCAAAGACTGTTATCATTAAATGATGCCTATTCCAGATTCCTGTGCATTAGGAACAATGGGTGGCAGGACTGGAACAGGGCTGTTAACTACGTGCAGAGCTATGCAAAGGCCTACGTCATCCCACAGCCACAACAGAGAGTGTCCTGGAGGCCTGGATGACTTGCTCGTGGCCATTTAATCAGAGGATGGTACAAATTACCCAGCATTTGTCTGCTGGCTTATTCCCCGGTACACTGCTACTGCTTTTCTTGCTCTTTATTTACACTGTTTCCTTTGAACTAAAATCTTAATGAAATCGCTCTAGGGACATTTTTATCTTTTTTCCTTCCTAATAAGTTGCATGTATAAGTGAACCTTTAAAACTGATTCAGGTCACTGAATGCCAAATGAACATGAGGCAGAAAAAAATTGCCCGAAACCAAAACCCTATTTACTCTTGAATAGACTTCTTGACACACAGTAAGCATGACAGATTCCAAATTCTCTGGATTCCATCCAGTTCTCAGTAGAAAGAGGGTTTGCCACAGCCCCCATGCCAATCCCAGGGCTCAGACAGAAGGAAGGACATCATCAACAGTTAGAAAGAAAAAAGAGAAAGCATCTTTAGTTTGTAAAAACCCAGGATTGTTTTCCAACGTGGACTGTTTTTGTTTTATTGTGGCAGGTGTTTGTTGATTTTTTTTTTTTAACCTAATCTAGAATTCCTTATAGGGTTTCTGAGATTTTCTAAATCAGACTCACGCCCTTGGAGGATTGGCTAACACGTAACTCTTGATGAATGCCAGGCACAAGTCATTTCTCTTCGTATGTGTGATTTTTTTTGGTCAGGGTACTTTTCACCTGCTATGACAGACAATTCTTTATAAAGCTTTCTGATTCATCTACCCCTTGTTTGAATGTAAGTTCCATGGTGGGAAGAGCTTTCACTGACAAGTTCCCAGGGTGGAAAACAGTGTCTGCCAGAGGAAGCACGTGATGGGCAGAATCTATCACTGAATTAAAATGACATCAGTTCTTCTCTCTTAAAATCTATAGTTAGAAAGCAGCAGTGCCCCCACCAATTGCTGGACACAGGCTTACATCTGTCAAAGGCTCAGTATTACCAGGAGCCTAGGAGAACAGCTACTCTCTGTAAGGACTACATTTAAAATACAGAATTTCACACTGGATGCGCCTGCCAACTTTCCAGCTACAAGTTACCGCTCCTCCATTAGAGAATGATAAATGTCATTGTCATAATCAGAAATTTTCTGAGGTTCAATGTGCTGGCTTTTATGCTGAAAGCCAAGGCATTAATAAAGCAACTGAAGGAGTAGAATTATAAGTCTATGAATGTCAGTGGCAAGGTTTCACATATGTCACTTTGCAATAATAAAGGACTCCAGAACGAGTGCCGGGGACTGGGCAGAACAGGACTAGTTGTATTTTTTAAATAGGGGACACTGAAGACAGGACCAAAAGCAAATAAATGAGAAAAATGAAGGCAAATTCAATTAATCATTTTGCCTACTGACGCTTTAATGCATTATTGTTACAATTACTCTGACATGTCTTGGAACAATCTTCACACTTTCTCACTTCACCCTATTGCATCCATTTCTCAGGGCACAACAATCAAACTGTCACCTTTCTGGTTGGCTTTGATGTTTAAAGGAGCAAGCCCCGGTTTCCAGGTGATGCTAAGGTTTGTGGGATATCAGTGACGCCTAATGACCATGAATTCATGTCATGCTCTTCAAGGTCTGACTTTCACTTGGAAAAGAGAAGACCGAGCCCAGACTCAATGTTCAGATTTTAAGTTCAGATATGAGTATTGCTGTCCCCTGCACCAGCAGTGCTGGCTTACTCAGAGGATCAGGGTCTTGCGGGCCTGCTTCAGGACTCTTAGTATTCTTAACTATCTCTTGAATCAGTATGGTGCAGTGCTGCCCCCCAAGAAGGAGGCATGGATGAGGACAGCCACACGGACTGAGATAATTCAAAAGTAATAGAGTGAGATTGTTCCCATTATATTTATCGAGCCGGGACCTCCAGCGGCTGCCTGCCATGGTGGCCAGTCTACTGCGGAGAATCATATGGACAACGCATCAAAGCCACAGCTTTGATTTTATTTTTAAACATTCATCATTTTCTTCTGTTGGCATGGGCATTTTTACACTGCCTTTGGGGTGGGGTGGTGCTGATTTAGGACTATTGAAATCCCTTTCTCTCTCTACCCTAGTCAACTTGCAGGACAGAGAAATGTACACCAGCTGTTAAAAATTTTAATAGATACCTAAGTGTAATTATTTAATAGATACTTAAGTGACAGCCTAAACAGTTATAACAGAGAAGGGCTTGAAAGACAGTCTAACAAAAGACTCAACAATACGGCTTTGCACAGCTGCCTTTCAAATAGATCCCACAATCAGACCTTTCAGAAGGTCTGAGCTACATCAACACCATTCACTCTAATTACTAGATGCACAATGCCAGGGTGGTGACTTCATCTCCAAGCCTTGGTTTCCTCATATAATGTGCATAAAGATAATACTGACAGCATGGGTTTCTTGTGAGAGTTAAAATATTGCACATCTTCAACACATACAGAACATGAATGTATTATTTTTCCAGGAGAATCGTCAGTTAACGAGGGTCTCTGGAAAACACAAAGAGTAGATTACATGTTTTACAGTAGATTACGTGTTTTACTACAGATTTACGACTGTAAATCCTCAATTTCTACTTATGCAAAAAAGTAGAGGGGACCATGACAGTAGATTACAAGGAAACCAGATCTCAACAAGAAAGTGAGAAAAGGTTTCCTCCAGAAGTGACATCTGACAGGGCGTCTTCTCAGAAGTTGAGAAGCGGGGAGAGAAAGTCCAAAGGTCCTGAGATGGGCAAAGGCCAGGCTTTTGGAAGGAAGGAGAACAATGAAGCTGCAGCGGCGAGAGTTTGAGAAAGAATGCAGCTAGGGAGCAGGCAGGAGCTGGGCCATGCACATATAATACTTTTTTATGGGGCAACCACACCAGCATGTCACAGGCAAATTGAACATCCAATGTGAGATTAAAACAAGATGAACTCATCGTGTCTCTATCTTAGAGCTAGGTCGGTCATTCAACCATTTCAATATTATCTTGAGGGAACGAATATATAGATAAGACGGTGCAAATGCTGCCATCTGATTCCCCTTAGTATTAATAGTTCTGCCTGACAAAGCCATCTGCAGGGGCCTAACACTCCACTTTCTAAGTCTCTTACACATGAAGAGGCATCATGATTTTTCACTGATCTGAAATTAAAATTTCTAACCATAAAAAATATATTTAGATCCAAGGCTACATGTCACTTCTGAAATCTTGTCATTTAAATCACGTTAGGCGTTGAATGAGATATAGGTGAAATTTAACTTTCACTGCATTTTAGTCTCGATCATGGCAAATTTATAACACAGGAGTAAATCTTGCTGTCAAGGAAAATGTCTTCACTAAATCAGATTTGTTGCTTTCTTCCTTCCCTCGATACTTTTGTAAAATTGGAATGTTCTTCGATAAAATCCAGTTGCTTCATTCCTTCCTGGCCACAAAGGATCTATGGGGTTGCCAGCTCAGGCACAAGAAACTTCAGAATGTCCTGTAATGGTATATTCGGTCTGCAGCTCTGTTCAGCAAATGGTGTGTTGCATATTTTTATTCAAATCCATACTGACTGAAGCAATCACCTGAGCAAAGGTTACCAATCAGCTTTCTTGTAGCTGAATTCCACTTCAGTCCTATCCCCGCGTGACTGAGGGAATATCGGCACTAACTGACTTTTATTTTCACTTGTCAGAGCAAATGTGCCCCATGGCTTCTGTAAGCAAATGACTTCCTTCTACTTCTCTGGCTATTCCATCTCACTATCTCCGAACCCCGCTCCCTCCCGGGTCCCCACAGCATTTCTTAAACTTTGGTATAATTCAGAGAACTTAGTGGGACAAGTACACACTCAACCCACCTGCCCCTAGTTACTCTTGTTAGTCCCAAAACATTAATTTCTATGCGTTATTAATGCATCTCATATCTCTATTTCCAGTTCTGACTTGCCTCTTGAGTGGCAGATCCATCTAACCAGCTCGTTTCTTAGACCTCTCAAGTTGGATATACGATGCATGGTGAAACAAGATTCATGCTCTTCCTCTTCTGTCTGCCCTTGCACAGGCCTCCCTGTTTTAATGCAGGACCCTCCTGGACCATGGGGCATCCTCTGTCTATTTTACCTACATATTAAACACCAAAATATCTCAGTGTCATTTGCTAAGCATCTCTTAAATCAGTGTACTTCCCTTCCTGGCCTTTGCCTCCAGTCAGATCTACATGAGGAATCACCTTCACTTAACTGTATTACCTTCTGAGCCTCCCAGGATGACTTGAGACTGCAGGCCACCTCAATCTATTTCACTGTCCACACTGCCATCCAGTCATCTTCCTAAGAGATAACTCTGATCATGCTCCTTCCTTCTTGGGAATGTTTTAAAGCAGTCTCATTTCCCTTAGGAAAAAATCCAAACTCATTACTGTCATCTCCCTGTCTGCCTCTCCAGCCTTTCCTCGAATCATGCCAGTCTGACTGCCACTTGGTCCATTAGTCATCTGGAACTGCCTCATCAAACACGCCATTCTCTTCCTACACCTTGTCTCTTCCTTGACGTGGTGTTCCCTGGCACACTTTTCCCCAGTCTCCTATCCAAGTCCCGTGTATTCTTTAGGTTTCAGGGAATATATAATGCACCCCAGGAAGTAGTGCCTGAGCTTCCTGGCTGGGTAATTTAGTCATCTCAATTACCTTCCTATATAGCCTGTTGTACTATGAGTACAACCAGGGTACTAGCTGTACTTCAACCACCGTGCTCACCAACTGCTTACTCTTCAATGCCTGCTAATGGACTGTGGGCAGCTGGGGTCACTCTAATTTCCTGCTCAATCAAGAGGGGAATCAGCCTTCATCCCAAATGAAGTCAATGACAACGCTTTTTTTTTTTTTGCACCATTAATCCCATTATAGAGACTCATGTCATCTCAGATTTGTCTGCAACCCAACATTCTTCATTTCATATACTGTTTGCTATTCATTAACTGTTCATGAGTGCATTCGCCTCCCAAACCAGATTTCATGATTTATGAGTCCCCCACCACTCCGAGGCCCACGCCTCCTTAATCCTACTTGCTGGTCAACTGATTGATCAATGATGGCATTTCCAGTAAAAGCCCGGTTCCCTTTACCCGTAATTATGAAATATGCTCAAGCTGACTAATACCCATTTAACCACAATTCCACGATAAATCCCTAGGCTGAAAGTTTTAATTTATAGAAATGTTGTATCATCTATTAAAAATACTAATTAGTCTTATGTATATTTGATCCTCCTATCTACCTCTAAAAATTCCTTAAAGCAGTATTTCAATTAGGCTGTTTTTAAAAGGAACTAATTTATGAGAAATCTAATGGGTTGACCTTAGGATACTAGATAAATATCTAGTATCCTTCCTCCCAAGAACCTATACCTTAGCTGGTGATGTAGGTCAGCAGTAGAGTACTTGCCTAGCATGAAAAAGGGCCTAGGTTCACACCAAGCACTGCAAAAGGAGAGAAGGAAAGAGGGAAGGAGGAACCATACCCATGTTTGGGCAATGTGCCATCATGATCTTAGTTCCAAAAAAATGCAGACACTAATTTAAGACAAAAAATAACAGGAAAAAGTTTCCATCGTTTTAGAATTGTGTGCATACCTATAATACACCTGCATATGGTTAAACCTGTGTTTGGATATACCTGATTTCACTAAAAAACCTCATGCAATTTAGAATTTGAGTAACTCAGGATACAATAGTGTTAGTGGCAAACTGTAAACACTATCTTTATTCATCAAACACATATCCTTTAAGAGAATGTAAGGATAATCATGAAAGCAATTTATGAAGTCACTCAACCAGAACCAGGAAATGCAAGCTGGAGATCAGGTTGGACAATGCCTGTGACAGGTGGAAGGTGGCCAAGCAATATGAAATGTGTCATGTTATTTCAGGAACAGTATTCTTGTACAGTATTCATAACTCACATTTTATCATAATTTTTACTATAAAGTTTAAATGAATGCGATGTCTTATAAAGAAAGACTTGGTCTCACTGAGTAAAGAGGAACAGGTATCAGTGTACATATTTTCCCTTCGCCCTCCCTCCTTTCTGCATAATTGGAATACGAAATGGCTTGCTGGGATAACAGGAGATTTGAAGGTCACCCATGGTGTAGTCAATTTGCCTTGGGTTTTAATTTATGTGTTTTTAAAATGTGGACAGCATCCAGATGGGGAGGGATAAATTTATAAATAAATAATCGAAGCATCCCTTCAGAGGACAGGCTGCTCTTTTGACTTATTCATAAATAATATGTAAGGTTTTAGCAGTTTTTAAGTATGTGCTACAAATGTGAATTGTAGGAGGACAGCCCTTGTCACCTTTTGATAATTAGCCATCTTTAATAAGAGACACCTTTCTTTTCTGCTCTGGGAGACATAGTTGAAGCTTGTGAAAGAGATGGGGGAATATGTGAGAATGAAGTAATCAGTGTCTCCGAAAGGACTCTAACTCACACCCGTGTCCATCTTGATGCTTCAGACACAAAATGGAACAGATGTGATACACAGAAGGTCTTGCGAGACCACCACTCTTGAAGTTGATACATCTGGTCTCTCGGAAGGTAGAATTTAAAGGCTGTATTCAGGATTTTTTCTGTTGTTGTGCTGGAAGTAGAACCCAAGGCCTTGCATACACAAGGCAAGTGCTACACCACTGAGCCACATCCCAGGCCTGAAATGTTAAGTTCTTAGTGGTGGGAGGGTATATTGGAGAGATCTGCCTTCTTTGTCTCAGGAAACATCGACAGAGTATCACAGATGTAGACCCATGTCTACCATACTTGTTCAACAAACACTCCATGGTCAAAGGGAACCGACCAGGGAGAGACCACTTGACCCAGAATGGACTGGGATCTTTGGGATTAGGTCAGTGAACACCTACCCATTACCTGCAAAATCACTTAGTATCAGGAATCCAGCAGTGAGTGAAAGGATCTGTTCACAGCAGAAGATATGAAGGAAGAAACCATGAAAACAGAAACTGAAGATGTAAAAAAAGACTCTTGTCTACTTTCTAGGCCATTTCTAGAAACATCCATAAGACATTCGTGTATCTTTCTAACAAACTCTCCTGTTACAACTTAAATGGGCTTCTGCTACACACAAACCAGAATGCCGACAAAAGCACAGTACAGGACAACGGACTACTTTTCAACTGTGACCCAAATTCCTTCTTGGTCACCAACGTGCAACATACAGAACACGGAGAAGGTCGACGAATGGTAAGGTATGTGCATTCTTAGAAATGTCATCATAATACCTCAGAACTACTGCTCCCCCTCTGAACTAAACAATTTTCTCCTGACTGAATTAAAGACAGGATTTTATGAAGCCACACGTTTCATAATGTGTTTGGTCATGCATCTCAGTTTTCTTTGGCATTAGAAATCTTCTCTGAGAATATGACAGATTAAACTATTAAAAATGTATAGGCAATAATTAGTGTATCATTGCCAGAAACACAAGAATATTTTCCAGTGTAATGTGGATGTCATCATAGAAAGACCTTTTAGAAAGAGCGCTTTATGATTAAAAAATGCATATCTTTCAACAGGATATTAAAAGGTATCTAAAAAAGTGGCTTTCCTTTCTACGGAACACTCATTTTCAACTCTTTAGAACAAAGAACACGCTGATTCTGACTTCCAGTAAACCACCGTCTCATCCTTTCAGTAATTAATGGATGCTTTGATACTAAAGAATCCTAAAGAACATTTTTCAAGTCTTAAATGCAGGCTGGACTGATTCACACATAGTACATCTAAAAAGATCTGGGGAATAAATAATCACGAGTTGCAAACACTTGCCTGGAGCATTTGGGCACCAACCAGATTTCCAACAAGTGATGTGATTTTTTATTATAACAAGGAAAATTACTTACTGAAACACAAAAAAGGGCCTCTCTTCCTAACCCCTGGCCTTGTCTTACACAGGAACATGCACATTTTCTGGGTGATCATTTAGCAAATCTTTTTTCTTCTTTAAATCACACTGTCTCTGGGGCACATTTTTTGATGGATTTGTAAATCTGTGCTTATGAAGGAAGTTTATTTCTTTGGCTAGGCTTCTGACTAGGGTAAAATCTGATTAAGCTAGCCTACAGGTAAAATTTTTGTCAGCTGCTTGGTTTAAAATATGAGTTGGCACTTGAAAATATTTAGAGGAATTAGATTTAGCACGGTGTAGAGGCTGTTTCCATGTAAGCCACAAATTATTTTGTAAACAGACTCTTTGTGTTCAGCCCGGACATCTAAGACTCTGGCTGCCTCATGGAGTACCTGAAGGGCAACTGACTCTACCACCTTCCCTGCATTTTTGGGAGGTGGAGTGGGGTGGCAGAAGGGATGTATGGCTTTGAGGAAGAACTGAGCCTGCTAGTCTCCTCTAGGACCAGAATCAGCACAAAGTACAGGTAGTGGCGGTCAGTTAAGGGAGCGAGCTCTGGGCACAGTCAGGGTGCAGGGGTAACACAGATTTCCTTGTCCTCGTAATGTTTCCCAGACCAGGATCTGCCCAGTAGCCAAGTTTTATCTGCTCTATTAGTTGGCAATTTCAAAAGGCATTTGCAGAACAATCATTTTAGATTAACATAATGAGCATATCCCCAATTTGCTCTATGAAATAGTCATTGTGGGTGAGGGCCACAATAAAAGGGGGGATAATTTAAGCTGTAAAGGGCCCTTCCTCTCAGTGGCTACCTCTGCTGACTTTAAACAGCTACTGTCAGTGAGTCTTGCTTTGACTTGGTAGCAGTAACAACAACAATAAGAGCAATGATAATAAAAATTGTTACCACCCATTTGTCCGTTAGGCACTTGCCAAGTACTATCAATGTTCTATTTGTTTTATTTTACACAATAATCTTTTATGAAGGATTTTTTTATCCCTATTTTTGAGATAAGAAAAGAGAAGCGTTACAGAAGGCAGTCACAGGCTTGGGTCCTGCAGTACAGTTTACATCCAGACACACGTGTGAACAGTAACCTCGGGGTCTAACCAGCTGCCTTATTCTCGGTGTATCTGAGATAAACATAGAGAATACCCATGATCACCATAGTACTTTACTAAGATACAGGAGAACCAAGATACAGGGAACATTAAGGACTAGTCTAGGAAGTAAAACATGAGGGCAAGTAGTTAATATAAAAAAATACTTGAACATCAAAAACACTGCATTTTCACTCTTTACGCATAATGTTTCAGAAACCTCTATATCTACAAAAGCCCAAGATAATCAAAGGCCAACATTTAATACAGTCATCATCAAACACTTGTATGTGATAAAAGCTGCTTCAGCCTAGAAAATCAATACCATTATAGCTATTTATGCAGTGATGCTAGTAAATCTATGAGAAATAAACGGGCCTCACTTACACCATTGATTACCCAGGCTGAAGACAGATGGCATTGCATACCTTCATGCATGGGCTGCAAAATCATTTTTCTCTTTAATAACATACCCTTTATTGAAAAAGAAATCATTTAAGCATCATGACAATAAAGCATTGCAATTTCTATTAACCTTTTGAAAAACTTGTGATTAGAAATGTATCTGTAAAATATGAGAAAGATTATAAAAATGGTTTTGCTCCTAAAAGCCAATAATGGAGGAAGTCATTGCTAGAGATTTTCATTCCTAACTCGGATAAAAATTAGTTTGGTCACCAATGAAGACTACAGTATATAAAGCCCATCCCAGCAAATCTTTTTGCCAGTCATATTATTTTTATTATGTCTTGATGCTGAAACACTTATAATTTTTACATTACTTCCCAAGAGAATTGTTCTGAAACTGGGCGATTTTTTAGGACAAGTAGATACTTAAGGGGAAAAAAAACAGCAACATTATTTCATCATGGTTCCATTTTAGAGCTGTCAACAAGAGAAAGTCTTGGAACCCTTTTGAGGTCCCTATAAGTCAATTAAAAAGTAGATTTTAAAAACTGGTTACTGTAAAAAAGAAAAAATAGTCATCAAAAGAACTGGGAAAATGATTTTTCATCATATTGAATTGAGAATTCATAAAAATTAAGTATAGATGGAGGAACATAACCACCAAACTTTCAGAAGGCTTCTCCACCCTTTGTCTCAAGGTCACAAAATTAAATTCTCAAAAAACATTGTGGAAAAACATAAAAGCAAAGTGTACCCGAATAATGCTAACATGCTGCATCACACTATGTCTGTTGGGGCTCGGGACATGCCACATTGTCATTAATTCCCCTCAAAATACTTCCTCTTGCTTAAAACACACTTATCCCATTGTTCTTGCCACTTTCTGAAGCGGGTCTGGAAGTCCTCTTTCAGGAGTGTCTGCATTGCCTTCACATCCTGAATCAACACAAAACATTTACCTTCCATGGTCATTTTGACTTTGGGGAGGAACCAGAAGGTGCATGGTGCCAGGTCTAGTGAGTAAGATAGATGTGGACACACCGTCATGTTTTTACAAGCTTCTCTTTCCATTGGAGGGCACTAGGCAACTGTGTTCACTGTATTTTCTTTATCATTCCTTGTACAGACTCATGAAAGACAACTTCCAGAACAGCTTTAGAAAGTAACAAGAATGAAGGGGTATACATGTGCTTGAAGCAAGGGGGAGTTATTTTGAGGGGGTCAGTGTCAAAGTGTCTTCTACTGTAATACATTTTTAAAATTTAAATCTTCACTATATTTTTCAATAGCCTTTATAAATGCATTCAGCTATATACAGTAAATTCATCTTTCCCATGCAGAGGTGGATAGTGACAGTTAAGATACCACACATTACAATGTTTCTGCTTCATCCCACTCCCTGTTACAGTGTCTAACTCTGACTTCACTGCCCACATACGAAAACCTTCTGGTCCAACTCCCAGCCTATTACATAAAGATCTTCCTTCTAACTGGGGTCACAGGCATGACTTTCAGACTCCAGGAAGCTAACACTTACACTAATAAATAACACGAAATTGCTACGGTCACATCAATATGACAGAGAAGCAACCTGATTTTCAGGACAGATTACAACTGAAAATGTGATAAATAACTTCTCATTATGCAGTGAATTGGAAAATCTTGTGTCAAAATCCATAAAGCAAAGCCCTATTTATGATTCTAAATCCAGTACACTATGAATTCAAGCTTAAAGCATTTATCAGATTTGTGGAATTTAAATTAGTGGTCAATTTTAGGCCGTGGGATAACATGTTAAGGTTACAGAAGAAAGACTAGCAGGCAAAAATTTTTGCTTTCTACAAAAATCCAATAAATATAAAGGATAACAAATGATGAAATGGCCAAAAGGATTAGCAGAGAAGTGAATAAACTGGATTATCCACGCGCAGCTACTGAAACTTAGACCATCTCTGATTTGACTTTACTTTGATTCCATCTCTACTTAAAGACAGAACATACAAGCTACCTAAGGGCAATGGAATGAAAGATCAAAATCAGTTACTTATAATAACTGTTTCAAACATTCTTTTGAAGTTGCCTAGCATTTAAAAGAATATATTCAGTGGTAAGGGTGTAGCTTGGTGGTAGAGTACTCACTTGTTAAATGTGAGGCTTTGGGTTTGAGTCCCAGGGCCACCAAACAAAGAAACCCCATCTAAAACTTCATATATTCTAGACTTTTACCAATAAGAACCACACAAAGATAAAGTAGAGGCTTTCATTTTTTGATACTACCAAAATATATCACACCATGGGAAAGTGGGGAGATGGGAATTCTGAAACCACGAAGAAAGAGGTCCTTAATAATCTCGGGTTGGAGCAAACCAAAGTAATGAAGTAATGAGAAAAACGACTTGGAAAAAGATGACATGGGGTGTGCAGGGAAAGAATCGGCAATGCGTATGTTAGTCAGCTGGGTCTGGTCATTCCACAATGTGTATACATTAAGACCATTCCACAATGTATATATAAAAGTAAAACATCATGTAGTATATCATAATATATACAATTTCTGCCTGTTAAAAGGAAAGCCAGGTGTGGTGGTGCATGCCTGTAATCCTAGCACTTGGGAGGCTGAGACAGGAGGATTGCCGTGAGTTTGAGGAAGGCTGGACTACATAGGGGGTTCAAGGCCAGCCTGAACTGCACAGTGAGACCCTGCCTTAAAAAAAAAACAAAAAAAAAAACCCCAAAACCAAAAAAAAAAACCCCAAAACCTGTTTTTAGAATTTTAAAAATTAAATTCATTTTTAAATTTAAAAAGGATTGATAACCACTACACAGAAACTCGTAAAACTACGATTTGTCTTGTAAGCCAGTGACGGCAAAACTTGCAGAGCTTTCGATGATAACAAACAGCCTGTGGTGGTACATGTGACATGGTTTCACCACACTGTAAGCTTTCTATTGATAATTCATGTACTTCTTCTCCAATCATTAATACCACTGTTATTAGAGTTAATGTTATTGAAGGGTAGCTATATAGTATTTAATCATTTTACTGGCTTTTAAAATAAACTTTACATTTACTTGGGTTTATTAACTATGTTCCAAAACAATGTAACAAGTACCTTGCGGGGTGGGGCGGGGGCAGGATTGAATCGGTGGTCTCTGCGGTGAGCTCGTCCTCAACCTACTTCTCATCCTGAGACAGGCTCTTGCTAAGTCAGTAAGTTGCTGAGGCCGGGCTTCAACTTGCAGTCTCCCTGCCTGAGCCCCCCAGAGTGCCAAGATTACAGATCTGCGCCACCAGGCCGGTTCCAGCCGGCATCATCTTCAACACTGACTACAAACAAGGGAACTGGATTCTATAGAGTGATGTTCACAAGCTGGCATTGCCCAGGCTGGCCCTGGGCTCTTAGAAGGATCCATCGCTCAGGCTTTCTGTACCAGCAAGACTAGTAGATTTCAGATGCATCTAAATCTCAGCAAGTTTAACCACTTTGGCACCTGGGCATGGAAACGATTTTTGGTTTGTTTACAAGCAAACAAAGATGATAGGAAAGTAATGCATATTCAGAAATAATGCTTGGAGGAGCACACAGCGCTAAGAAGTATTTCCAAGCAGATGGAGCGCTTACCAATCACATTAGACAAAATGGCTGGGAAAATCCCAGAAAGAAGGTGTAAAGAGAACTGAAAGAAACGGGGTCTTTGGCTGAAATTTTCAGAGAGACCTATGTCTGTATTAATATTTCTAAAGTCCTCAGCACTCCAGTATAGATCAACTCCACCTTTCTCAAGGAACAGTTCTGACTTCCTTACATTTGCATTGACCACCACACTATGTGCGTAGTAACATACTCATCATCTCAGCTGCTGATTGAAGGTTGTGTTTTAAGTACAATTTACTAACAAGATAATGTGCATTGCTAGGTCATTTTCTATATTATTAAATATTGAAAAGAGGTAATTTAATTATAACATATGTAACAGTAAAGTTAAGCTGCAGCTTTTTGGGGTTAAATTTCATTAATAGGTGAAATGTTTTCTTAAGTAATGAGTACATTTTCTGTGGAATTTATTTATTATATTATTTTAATAAACAGGCAATAAGGTTGACCAATTTCTTAAAAAAAAAGCCAGGAAAAATTGAAAGGCTTGAGATAAATGATATGTTACCAAGAAATTAATTATATTTTAGTTAAAATAATGACTCTTATTTCCATAGAAATGTTGTAATGGTTTACAGAAAAGCCACTTATAGCTCATGTAAAAAGTACCCTTTGAAATGCAAGTGCTACTAGGTTTGTTATCTTAAGCTATTGGCTAGGTGAATTCGGACCCCACAGGCATATCATTCCAGCTCTTAGCAAATCGATTTACTAATCCACCCAAGACTCCATCCATCTCAAAGCCAATCTTTCCACCTATCACCAAAAACCAGGGTTCCGTCCCCATTCATAACAACATTACACATGTCAAATAAATTGCAAGTCCTATTCAAATCCCAGTCCGCTGCCAGTCCTGATCTCTCCCTCTATTGTTCACACCATAATCTGCTTAAATTGAACAAAGCTGTTGGGTCAGGCCTGCTGAACTTTCCACTCTCTCTTCCGTCGACAGACAGAGACAAGCATTGCATTTTCCATTCAGTTATGTCAAAATAAGATGCCCATCAATTCTGGTAATGGGGTGCCAAGTGCCCACACTGGAAATAGATGTGACTAAAAGATACCACTGTTTTAAAACCTTGTGCTATTTGAGCTGGAGGACTCGCGATGTGTCAAAATTGACTGAAAGGAAGAGCACTTCATTCATTCTTGTGTTCAACAAAAAAATCTAAATAGGTTACCTACAACACACACCATTCTGTACTCAGCACTGAGGTTAGAAAAATTAACGAGACAGTGATGGTCCCTACCCTTAGGACGCAGGTAGAAAAGTCACTTGCACCCCTCACTGGGGCTTCCCAAAACTCACAGAATTCACAACATCAGTGACAAGGTTCTGAATGAAATTCGTAAATTTTACATAGTCTGTACATTAGGAAGTAAAAGAAAACAGGATGTGTCCCTCTTTCTCCAGATGCTTCCTAATTCTGGGGAATAGCTGATGGGAAGGGAATCCAAAAACAATGTTCAAGTCTGAAGGAGTCGAATAAACAAAAACCAAAAAGAGAGAGAAAATATCCCCACACACAAAATTTTTCAAACAAATTTAGGATGCTTATTAGCCCTGAATTAGGAGCCCTCGTTCTGTATTCTGGGGAGGGAAAGTTATTATGGACAGTTTAAAACTTTACATGCACATCTACCTCATGTAATATCAAACTACGTAACTTTTAGTATAGCATCCTGTACATTCTTGATCCACAAAGGCAAAGGTGGACACAACCGTAACACAAAGAACTTTAGACTGAATGTCTTGGATGTGAACTCCTTACAGACCACCACTTCTAGCTTAGGCATGAGCCATGAAGGCCAAAACTGTGCATTTTACTATAAAGGGTGTAGTATTCACATTATTATACACTCGGCTTTCTAAACAGATTTCCAGCTTCTTTTGAGAAAGAAGTTCTGACCCAGTCTGGCTTATATTCACAACTGTCAGCAAGTCAAATCGCACTGGAGGCCACTCCGGCCCTTCCCCTTTTTCCCATCACATGCTTGGCTAGGTTTGTTATCTTAAGCTGTTTGCTAGGTGACCGGAGTTCATCCCAGATAGATGATCTGCACAGCTATGAGGTTTAAAGGGGACCAATGGAAAGAGTCAAAATGTCTAGCACCAATGTGAAGCTACAGTAAATGATGCTGCATCCACACCATGAAAAGCAGGAAAATGTTTACGGATTACTTATTATGTGACAGTATACTGAGCACCTTATAAACACTATAATTTTAATTCCCACAAAAACTCTCATCAGGTGGGTAAGAATGTTAGTTGTCAGTTTACAGAAGAGGAAAGACGGTTGTTAGGAACAGGGATGAGATCTGAAGCCCAAAAACCTCACTCTCAGCTTTACCCAGAGCCAAGCCACCAAGATGTACATGCTGCGTGCTCCGAGCTGGCCGTGCAGACAGCTGCTCACCAACACGAGATGCCACAGTCTACTGAGTGGAAAATTGTGCGGCATACTGGCATTTCTAAGGACTAACTACTGTTTGCAAAAACAATGGACTTTAACTTACACATTACTGGAGTTAATTTTATAATTAACATACATTGCTTTGATACTATTAGATAATCAAAAGGCCGTAGATGATTTATACTTTGAGGAAATTTTACTCTTGTGCTTTTATATGCTGCTTTTCTACTTGTTCCTGCTTAGAAAATGAGGTCTTGGAAATGGCATCAAATTAGATTCATTGTTTTATTTTTTCCTGATCTTAAAGTAAAATACATTAATTACAAAAGTTCTATAGAATTAAGCAGAGTATAAGCAGAAAATTAGATTTTAAAGTTGGTTTTTTTTTTTTTTTTTTTTTGTGGTGCCGGGGATCGAACTCAGGCCCTTGTGCTTGCAAGGCAAGCACTCTAATCACTGAGCTAAATCCCCAGCCCCAGAAAATTAGATTTTAGATGTACTAGGCAATATTCCTTTATATAGAGAATATTCACAATATTTGAAATCATAAAGCCAGCTAGAAGCATATTCATGTTGACATTGACTATATATATCTTCTTCCCAGCCCCTCTCAAACGCTAGAAAAGTATCACAAGGATAGCAGATCACACTGTGAGCAACAGAAAATATTATCTAAGCTCAGACTCTCAGGCTCCTTAAATGATTTCTATCAAGACTACGTTAGGCTCAGTAGTGATTTCTATCACAGTAACCTTTACCCCCTTTTAAACCCAAAACTGAGAAACTGGTAATTAGCTATTTTTCTGGCAGAATGTTTTTAATCAATGATGACTAAAGGAGACAATGTACACAGAATGCTCTACGAAGTATACATAGTGTCTTGTTTTCCTCCTTTCTGAGACACAATATCCACACAGGATATTGTGTATATACAGTTACATATATACCTGTAACTTAAAGGACAGATGTATTTTCATTCACGTTTCAGTCCATAGTCCACTGGCTCCACAGTGGTGGCCTTATAAAGACCAGGAAAGCCCTTTGGATAAGGTCCATAGGAAGCCAACTATTGTAGGACAAAGTGTGGGGTAGGCATGAGTTACTTCTAGGGGAAGGAGTTACTTGCAGCTATGCATGACTAACCCTCAGCCTTACCGTGTGGGGAAAGAGGATGAATGTGCTTATTTGAGAGGAACTAATTTTGGGGGGTCTTTTGCATCCTTTGTACAATAAGTGGTTTGGGGGAGAATTTGCAGCTTTAAACATCTGTTTAATGAAAGAATTAAAAGTGTACCTTCCTAGGAATTAGTTTCTTACTCTTCAAGCCAGTGTGTGCAGGAAAGGAGAATACAATACAAGAAAGTAATTTTTTTCAGTAGGTACACTGATCAATTTTCTTGTCACTTGCTCAAAATGCCCAATACCCACTATTTATTTATTTAATTTATTTATTTATGGTTTTTTGAGACAGGATCTTGCTATGTAGTTCAGGCTGACCTTAAGCTCACTACATAGCCCAGGCTGGCCTCAACTTGTGGCAATCCTCCTGCCTCAGTCTCTTGAGTGCTGGGGTTACAGGCATGCACCACCACGCTTGGCCCCAATACCCACAATTTGAAGAAGAGGTTTATTTGGATCCCAGTTTTATATAATTCAGTCCATGGTTGGAGGAAATGGGACAGTAAGATAGCATGTGGAAGAAAGCTGCTTAACCCATGCTGGCCAGAATTAGAGAAGGGAGGAGCCAGGGACAAGAATTCATTCTTCTAGGTCTTGTGTACAGTCACCTCCTCTTCTAACCAGGAATCACCTACTAATAGCACATTCAGCTATGAACTCATCAAAGGATCAGTCTACTGCTGAGTATAGAGCCACCATGATCCAATCACTTCCCAAATGCCCCACCTCCAAACACATAAGACTTCTGAGGGAACATTCTAGATCTAAACAACAATAACAATAGGTGTTGCTGTTTATCCTGTTCTGGGACGGTATTCATTAGTAGCCTTAATTCAGTAGTGAAGGAAGAGGCCTTTGTGAAGGTTAAATTTAATTGTCAACTTCACTGGATTGGAAACTGCCTAGGGATGAGTAAAGCACACTGCTGGGAATACCTGGGTAGGTCATGGAGGTGTGATTTGGAGTTTACATCTGGTCCCTGGTCCCTTCCTATCGGGCACTATTACCTTTCTCTCCTTCTGGGCCACCATGAACTAAGCAGATTTTCTCCCCAACACCCTTCCATAATGATGTTCCTGCTGTGATGCCACTAAACAACGGATCAAATCCTCTAAAGCTTCCCTTCCTTTAAACTATGGGTGATGGATATTGTGTCCCTGGACAGGAAAACTGACAAATACATCCTCTCCTCCAAAGGCTCAGCTGCAACGTGCGGAGTTGGCGTGTGTTGGGGGGAGGTGTTAATAAACAACTAAACAAATCAATAAGTAATTTTAAAAAGCAATGGATGCTATGAAGAAAAGAAACCTGGGTAATAGGAAAGAGAGATTGAGATGGGCTAGGAGAGAACACACAATGTTATAACTTGTAGGATAAGAACACGAATTAGCCTTGAGAATGGAAAACCAGGGAGAGAAATTTGAGGACCCTGAAAAAAGCCAGTGAAAACAGGGTGGAGAGATTTGTTTGCAGAGAGAGTAGAACAGGAATCAGATCAAGCAGAGTCTAATAGGCTAAGGTAAGATCTTGGCAGTCCTTCAAGATATGATTATAAACACCCAGAAGCCTGGAAGAAAATATAATGCAAAGTGTTCGTTTTTATTGCTGTAACAAAATACCTGAGAAACAATAGCTAAGTCTTGGAAACAACCTAAATGTCCAACAACCAACGAATGGCTAAAGAAAATGTGGTTTTTCTACACTATGGAGTACTACACTGCCATAAAAAAGGATAAACTAGAGTCATTCCTATATAAATGGATGTTTCTTGAGAACATACTCTTAAGTGAAATAAATCGGACACTCATGAGCACACATCGAATTGTTTCTCTGATATGAGAGACCATAATTGTAAATAAGGACAAAGAGGTGTAATAGATATTATATAAAAGGAGGATGGTGAGCAGAGGAGAGAAGTACTAGAAAGAAAGAAGGGGAAAAGCAGAAAG
>PVJO010023095.1:16518-26816 GCA_004026905.1 Hystrix cristata | reverse complement strand
TATGCATGCACATTTGGTATAAGAGATATAACAGAGTTAATTCCTTCTAAGGTTGCACAGTCAAGAGGTGTGTTTATCATGTCAAAAGTTAAGAGGACACAGCTCAGCGAGAGAGCGAGTGCTTGCCTAGCATCCGGAAGGCAAACACTACCAAAAGTACGTGCATCTAAAATGTACCATTAAAATAAAAATTTAAAAAAACAGATTTTTTTAAAAAAAGGATCTTGATATCGATAAGATTTTTCTAGTTCAAATTTAATGAACAAACGTTCAACAAATGTCTTATAATAAATATTGTTTCTAAATAGAAAATTTACTTCCACAAGAAATTATTTCATTGTCACTATATAATAAAATATATAAAAATTCCCATGAATATGTTAACAGCTACTAAACTTAAGTCTTTAAATCCATGTAATTGTGCTTCAAATTCATTCTTGTACAGGCCAGAGATAAAACACCAGATAGATATTTGGGCCTTTTCCTGCTTTGAGTTATTTGGGTTATTTCTCTGGGTGAGAAATAACCAGCAAATTATAGATTGCAAACAATGTGTTGACCGGAACGATAGCAACTTCATTCCTGCACCAGTATTTGGTACCTACCCACCCAAAGAATTAGTAATAATGACCTGAGTTTGAGTTCATAAGAAAATAAACCTGGAATGACTTTAAAGAAATGGATTCTCAAGATTGGGTTTCTGTGCGACTCTGTAGGAGTCACTTTTTCCTCATTTTCTCCAGGTTGAAGCTAATCTTTACGCGATAGCGAATGGTTTGAATCTACACTGTGGTCTGATCATGTAGGCATTCACTGGTTATTCTGAACACCAGTTTTGGGTTTTTTTGGTTGTTGTTGTTTGTTTTTGTTAACAATTTGAGTCTATTTTTCAACTTGTTCCAAAGAAATGAAACTCAGCAGCCAGCAACACTACCTGTGAGGTGGACACTATTCCTCCATGTTCTTTGTAAGCATATAACAATGATGGCCTTTAGTCCGCTTCCCGATAGTTTCCACATTTTTAACTAGGACTTTATCAGAGTTGCTTTTACTAGCCATACTTCTACCATACTCTAATCACAAACATTTTAGTAATCCCTAAGAAGATTTCTTCTCTCCCTACAATTCACTTCATGTTCTGAGCCTTTTCCAGAATTATCCTCAGTCCATATGTACAATGTAGGTCTTTCCTAGCTGATTTCTTCAAATTTTTCCCGCATCTACCTATTACCCAATTTGAAAGCAGCTTTTATATCTTAAAATATTCCTTGTTAGCAACAGCCCCAATTCTAAGTGCTACTTTCTTTCTCCTTTTATTTTATGCTACAATTATAGAATACTCAAAAGCAGTTAATTCATACAAGGAACAGAGATTTAGGTCATGCAGTTCTGGACACTGTGAAGTTCAAGTTTGAGAGTCACTTCTGGCAAGAACCTTCCAGCTCCATTGTTTTGGTTTTTTTTTAAATTTTTTTTATTATTTTTACCAAGAACATGTATTGGTACATTGTATACATAATGATCATAATCAACATGGTTATTTTGTACCTGTACATGGTACATCTTGGTTTCCCGCTTCTTCCCCCCTTCCCCTCCCCTCCCTTCCATTCACCCACCCCTCCCTATTTGCAACAAGTGTAGCTACACTTTACCATTTTTTCCCCTTTCATCTTACTTTTCTTTTAACCTTCTTCTTTATCCCCCTTTTCCCTATCTAGTTCTCTCTTTTGAATACTATCTCTCTTTTTTCTTTTTTAAACAAAATATCTATTTCACCCCTTTGTCCTTATTTACACTTATGGTTTCTCATATCAGAGAAACAATTCGATGTGTACTAATAAGTGTCTGATTTATTTCACTTAATAGTATGTTCTCCAGGAACATCCATTTACATACAAATGACTCTAGTTTATCCTTTTTTATGGCGGTGTGGTACTCCATTGTGTAGAGAAACCACATCTTCTTTAGCCATTCATCAGTTGTTGGGCATTTAGGTTGTTTCCAAGACTTAGCTATTACAAATTGTGCTGCTATGAACATGGTTGTTCATATATCACTGTGATATGATGATTTTAATTCTTCTGGAAAGATACCCAGCAGAGGAATAGCCGGGTCAAATGGACCAGCTCCATTGTAACAGAAGGTGAAACAGAAGGTAGAATGCAAAGGAAAGGAACACAGTAAAGAGAAACCAACCTAACTTTCAGCCTTAAATCTGTTATCATCAGCTTAATTGCATACCTGTGGCAGGGAACTTTCGTGACCTCAGTGGCTCTCATGAAACCCCAACTCCCAATACTGTGGCCTCTGGCATTAAATTTACAGTAAATGTGTTTCAAGGGATAGTTTAATCTGATAGCACAAACCAATAAAAGTAAATTTTTCCTAATTGCATTTTCCCTAAAAGTAGAGAGTTTCAGGCCTTGACAACTACTTTTACTAATACCTTTAGGATACGTTTAGTTTCTTATCTCTAAATATGTATCCTTAGATTATACGTTATTATTCCTTATGTTCAGTCCTCTCTTTCAAGCAAAATTACTTTTTATTTTTTTATTTTATTTTTAAAAATTTCTTGGGATAGACTTTTTTATTCCTACAAGTTAGCGGTACATATTGACCACATTCATTATGGGAATTGGTACCTGTATATATTGTATCCTAATTTTTTTAAGAGTTAATAACTACTTCCACATAATTGCTTATTTTCAGATTGGTAACTGACTGACCATTAGGAACTTGGACTTCTTACAATTTCACAAGAATAGCAGGGGATGTGTTAGGGTTTGTGTGTGCGTATGTTAGGTTTTATATTTTCTCTCCTTTGGAAACTATAATTTTGGTGTAATTACTGGAGGATAGCTGTGTAAGTAGACCCTCTTAAAGAAAATATTTCCCATTTGTCCTCAGAATTCAAGCCTGCAAGAATTTATTGTGTTCTGTGTGAATTTATTGGGACAGGATCATGGCACTTTGCAAACAGCTTCTTCTGTACTTTGCCTTATATTTCTTTTCCTTGTACTGATTTACCTTTGCAGTGATAGACATATAGTGCTACAAATCAGGACTATAACTATAGGATGAGTCCTGTGATCCTTCCAGCAAATCACTGAATTTAGCAATATTCTTTGAAACTTCTGATGCCAATGAGCAACTAGTAATTTTACAGAAAAATGGAAATTGCTTGGATGACAAAATTTTGCTAATAACTTGGAAAAACCCAGGCAAAATAAAACAGATTTGTCATCATATATAGCTAGCTAACCAGAGACATTGAAAAAATGGTTATTCATATCAAGGTCACTGTGTGTGAATTACCTTTCAGTCACATGCATCTGTAAATCCTACTTTTGGTTGTTCTTCTAGGTTCCTAAGAAGAGGGATGTGTAGTAAGTTCCTGTATTGGTCAGCTGTCCCATCGACACAACTTAAAGACGAGGTTAAATTTGGCTCATAGTTTCAGGAGATTCAGTCTATGGGTAGCTGGATTCAAGGCAGAAACCTCATGGTAGAAGAGTGTGGTGGAACAAAGCTTCTCAGTTCATGGAAGCTGGGAGACAGAGCAGGAGAACTGTGCCAGAGAGGAAGAGACAAGAGGCCGGATACAGTACCCGAGATCATGCTTCTATGACTCATTCACACACCAGCAGTGATTTCCTAATCTGCTTGGTGACCATCGGGCCCATCAAGTTGACATTCCACCTAGTCAGTCACAGTTTCCAAATTAATAAGACAACTCAGTTCTACTATATTCATTTTCTTTATTTGTTCAATAATAAAGAAGAGGCTGGGGATTTAACTCAGTGGTTAGAGTGCTTGCCTTGAAAGCACAAGTCCCCAAATTCAATCCACACTACAAACAAGCAAACAAAAAACCTAAAAAAAAAAAAATAGTAATAATAATGAAGAGAAAGTTGGACTGACCATCAGAAAGAAGATGATAGATGGCACTATCATGTGACGAGACAAGATGTATTCTATACTTTAAAGATATTGTGTATGTGTGTATTTAAACAAAAGTTCATTTAATCTGATAGCATGGACACAGTCATCAAATGACTGGATTGGTGGATGTTCGTGAATTGTGCCTATTGTTACGATTTTCATTCATACATATTTATTCCTATATTAAATCTGGAAACAAAAAAGCAAAACACATTACTAGGGTGGATAGTCTTATGGCTTTAATGTAAAAACACTTTACATTTCTGAGATATTTTGATAGAGACCACACTCCTATATTACAGTACATTTCCATACTTATTGTTTTACTATTAATTATGATTCTTGAGCTCCTATTATGCCTAATGTATTTTAAAGTTTATGATAGGTACACATGCATGAGGAAAAAAACATACTATATATTGGGCTTAGTATTAAGCATAGGTTCAGATGTCTGCTGAACATCTTAAAAAGCATACTCTATGATTAATGAGTAATTACTGTAAATAAGTTAGGAGAGATGAAAAGAAATACCAGAAGGAGAAGAGTATTTTTTTAATACAGTTTCCAGGTCAGATTTGATCCACGTTGCATCAGCCTGAGTTGGCATGACAAGCCTTGGTAGCCATTGAATAACTTACATTGGACTATTTTGACCTCCTCTATGGTATTCTTTTCTCAATGCTTCTCAAGGTCAGAAAGTCGTATGACAAAAACTATTTTACTGTTGGTACCATTGTGATCATTTTCCTGGATAGCTGAACTAAGATTTTTCACAGGAAAATGTAGAGATTATGACATTAGAGAAGAACACTAAATAACTCATTTTCCTTTCAATAAAAAAAAGTTAAATACTTAATTCTCTATGCCATCCATCCAAGAGAGAAAAGTAAAATGACTTCAAAGTTTCTGTCTCAAGAATCTGAAGGCAAGTTTTAAATACGCTTTTGAAGGTAAGGATGGAAATACTTGCTCAAAGATTATTTTTGTGTTATGAGAAAGCAAAGCTAAGTCATCAAAAATTTTAGCCTTTGGGTACAACTACTAAGAAGAGATTTAAGGGTGATTTAAATTAGGTGTGAGGTTACCACTGAACAAAAGCATGGAGTTGCGGGATAGATAATCTGATATGCCAGCCTAGAGTTTTGGAGGGAAAGTTGTGCTGCAGATATTGATTTGGAGTTTGTTCTAGCAATTCTATTTTTAAACTTATGAGAACATCTAAGATTATCGAGGGCATGAGTGTGAAAAGTAGTCCAAGAAACTGCCCTAGGACACACCAAGCCATGGCCCCTTCTAATTTAGGCAATGAATCATTTCAGGAAAGGGTGTGAATTTCACATCTTGGGTAGATATGCTACGACTGAAGAGTATGGCTTCAGAAAGCCTCTTTGATGTGGCAAAGGCAACCATAAGAACAGCTGAGGACATACATATTGGAAAGTGTACTTAGGATCTGAAAAACTGTCAGACTAAAAGATAGTGTATTTGAGCAGTAGTAGCCCATGACATTGTCTTAATTTTGAATAAAGTGGACTAAAATAAAAATTTGGCTCCTCAGAATTTGCCGATAAAATTTATCCCCCTACAAACTACTCAAAATGGAGTAGATCTTTATAAAAGATACTGCTAAATGCTAACATATTTTGAAAGCATCATGTAATTTTTTATATATTGTTATCAAAAGATTTTTTAAAATTTGTAGAATTAGAATGTGTCTTGTTAAATGCAGTATTTACCAGTTTATTAATAATTAGTCCCCAATATTTAATAGTTTTGGGTTATTTTGTGTTTTATGTTTATAAGTCTACCTTGTTTTAAATTTAAAATATTTTAAGGGATCAATATAGAAAATATTAATATATCAAATAATAGATCAAATCAATACATCAACATCAACTCTAGTTTTAAATCTAAGAAAACTGAATAATTACAGAGCTGATACTGAGGGGAATTTGATCAGTCAGTTGTTTCTTGGATGTTCTGATTCACTGCAGTCCAACTAAGCAACTACTGTGACCTATAAACACATACAAAAATTAAGCCTTGCTTTCATCCTGGCTTTTGGAAAATGTATGTAGAAATTTACCTTCTATCTGCAAGACAAAATTGTCAAAAGAGCCTTGGCCAGTATTTCTAAGCAAAGATGTGCTTAACTCCCACCTCCTCAACCTCTGCACATCTGACGCCTCATGATCTTTCCAGACTGGTTCCCTTCTAGCCTCCCTACCAGGCCTCCCACCAGGAAAACTCATTCCTCAATTTCCTGGAGCGCTGATCATTGAGTTGCTGGAAGGGAGCTTTGAATGTCTGATCACCTTCCCATATGTGCCCCACTTCCCAAACTGCGTGCTGTGTTTTCTTTTTTGTCAAAGGGCTACATGAACACTAAGTAAAAGATACCTGCTAATTGCTATTTCCCTAGCAAATGAGAACTCTACCCACTCCCATCCTAGATATGTTTATAAAAATGCTGTTATCATGTCTCAAAACCTCTTCCCAGACTTTTGGACAAACCCAATTTTGGTCCCAATGAGTCGGAAAGAACAAACTACGTAAGTAATACTACAGGTAAGACTCTTTGGGCAGAACAATCTTATATTATTTTTCAAAATGTGACAAAAATTTAGCAACTTCCTTCCGGACCTGTGACTTATCTCCAGGTGAGTGTGAGTTGACAACAGTATGGACTACTCAGAGTAATGTTTCCAAACTGGCATCTGAGCCATCTCCCACATCACTTCTGTACACCAGAGCTTCTGGTAAAAGTCATGGCATCGTTGAGTGTGTTAATATTCATCAGAATACGGATAATTAGGGTGGCCAGCAGTCCTAAAACGAGAAAGAAAATGCAAAAAATGGGCTCAATGGTTCCATATCTAGAATGTTAAGAAAAAATGATAGCTATGAATCTATCATCAGGGTGAAAGTTAATAATTTTATTTCCCAGCAAGTCATAGAATCTGTATTTCTTATTTTTATGAAATGTCTTCATAGGAAATTACTTTGAAAATCACACTTTAAATTATTCTAATTCTATTCCTTTGCTTCGAACATGACATAGAACACACAGTTTCAAACATCACGTGTATTCTCCCCTTTAGGTGCATCTCTTAATCTATCAATTGTTTCAATAAAAATATAATCTGATTATGCCTTAGATAGGACAAATATATTTCCAGATATTGTGAAAAGATATTTATTTCAGGATGTACAGTTTAATGTACAGTTTAATGCTAATTTCAATCCCATATTCATAATTTGCTGGTTACTTACTATCACATACAGCATATTGTGTTTTATTCAGAAATAAAATGGAATTTATAAGATAGATTTCAATGTTCAAAAAGCTTGCAGCATACATTTTATAGATTTCTATACTTTACAAACAACACAAAATATGAGGCGTAAAAAGGTTATTTTAAATAATTAACTGGAAAAAAAGGAAAGGAGGAAATGAGATTGAAATTAAGATATCTTAAATGCATACATCAACTTCTCAAACTAAACCTCAGCATCATGCAATATTAACATACACTAATAAAAATAATTAACTGGTAGCTGAAATTACTGTTTGCTTAAACTCCACTTTTGTACTATGTTACTCCCTTCTTCATTTTTCACTGTATTAATAAATATACTAATCATGGTTACTTACCTATATCTATTTACTTTAAGTATACGCAGTTTTGCATTTTATAAATCTCTTTACACATTATCATATTTATTTCCATTGTTAATTAAAATTTCCACAGGCAGAATGAGTATACATACATTCCATGCTTATCCTTATTTACATTACATATCCTTTCTAGATTCCTAGATTCTTTAACTTTAAAGCATGAAAGAAGACTAAAGGTGCTTTGTTTTGTATAAATTCTACCCAATAATGGGGCTTTTTTCTGTACATTCTTCTCTCGCTTCCTGAAAACTTCTTAATCCTCTGCACTGAGATTTCCATAATTTAGAACATCAAAACCATGTGTTCTATTAATGGCCTCAATGGCAGCTTTTCCAAAGGCAAATGTGGCCTTTGACTTCTGAACGATCAAGCAAGGGAAACAAAGGGTGAGACTTGAAAATATCAAGGACATGTATTGGTACATTTTACATATAATGGTTACATTCATCACATTTATTTTGTACCTGTACATGATGTTCTTGGTTTAAAATAAAATTAAATTAAATTAAATTTAAAAAAAAAGAAAATATCAAGGACATCAAACTGGCAGGATCAGTGAAAATTTCCAAATGAAGGAGATGAGAATTTCTGTATGGGTTACAAGACTGATGGAGAAATCTTTAATCTGATAAGGAATTGAGTAGGTTTGGGAGAAATGATTTAAATATGATTTGAGGAAATATCAAAATAAACTACACTGGCAATATCCACAGTGGCTTTCCACCAGATAGTATAAAGTACAGAGAGCTAAGTGGAGTATACGGTATTGGTTGATCTGGAATAGCCCACAGAATGAAAGTGTAGAGGCCCAAGTGTGGCAGTCCAAGCTGACCTGGCTTTGGTCAGTTCATTGCTGTGTCAGAAACCACAGTGCGGGAGAAAACCTGGGAATAGACTCCAAAAAGCTCTTTCTGATCCCTTCCTCAAACTGACCTCTGTGTTCTTAGTATTGGCATAACATCTGTATTATATTCTCCCCAGAAAATGAATTTTAAAATATATATTTATCAAAGTTACTTACTGATCTGCAGTAATGTATCGAAAGTTTCTGTTCAGGCTATCTAGGACTTTCATGTCCTCTGAATTCAACTGGAATTCAAAGACCTGTCACATAGAAAGTTTTCATTATATGTAGACTGCATATTTTCTTATCTGGAAGTTCTCAGTGAATAAGACTGATTGTTACAAACACAATATTTCTAAAGTCAGAAGTTTTCAAAAGTCATTAAAAATAAGAAGATACATTTTGAAGTGTTTATGAATACCAGGTGCAAAAAAATACAAACTTAGGAATACCAAGACACTATATTAAAACTGATAATACAAGGTAAAAACAGATCCTAAAAGAAGCTGGAGGAGGAACAAAGCTGACATATTCAAAGACAACAGTCATATTCTAACAAAATCCAGAGGAATCCAGAACACTTTTTAAATATCTGAGATAGTTCAGTAGTTTTCTTGGATACAGATGAATTTCTAAATTCTATCAGTATCAATGAATAGTTAGAATGTGAAAAATGTTGAACACAATTCAGGAATTGTCCGAGTACTAATGATCTCATATCCAAAGAACCCAAGAGCTAGTTTGAAGGGAATCTCATTGTCTAAATTTGAGACACGCTGAGCATCAGAATGATTTTCAGAATTCCTAACACACTGAAATGAATGGGTAATTAAATCCATGCTAATAAATTAAGAGAGAGAGAAAGAATGAAAAATGACAATAATTCATCTACTAATAAATCCTGCTAAGAATGATTTATTGCATTATTCTCTGACCTTTTCCATCAATCTGAAAATTCAGAAAAGGACTTAAAAATGATCAAAATTATTAGGAGTGAATATAATAGAATCTACACATTTGCTAGTAGAAAAACTTAGGAAATATATTACAGTATATTAAAATATTATTTATATCAAATTTGTATCAAATTTGTAGGAAATTTGTATCAAAATCATATTAAAAACTGTAATAGTAACAAAAAGTCACTTGTTTCAGAACTGATGGAAAATTTCAACGCAATATCAAAAAAAATTTTTCACAATATGGTAGTTTAACAAAGTGATTCTAAGTTTTATTTAACCAAGGAATCAGTCAAGAGTAGCCAACATATGTTTAAATAAGAGAAGAAATAAGAAAATGAAAACATTTGCAGCTCTGAATAGTAAGATTGATTTTCCAACATACAAAAGTAAAAAAGTAAATAAGTCAGTTGATGAGAAGAGAAAGCTCCTTGTTTTTGCTGGGAACATTTAGAACCATTTAAAAATAAGATATACGTCTTTTTGTGCTTATTTCAAATACACTAAAACACATCAATTAAAGTAGATCAGTTTGGAAAGAAAGACAATAGCTTTTTTGTAAGACAATGTCACAAAATACTGTTTTGTTTCCAGTATAGGAAAAGACACGGCATGATACTCCTTGAGTACAAAGTAAAGGCATGATGAATCGCACTCATGAAAATATAGCATAGAGAGAACTAGATAGGGAAAAGGGGGATAAAGAAGAAGGTTAAAAGAAAAGTAAGATGAAAGGGGGGAAAAAATGGTAAAGTGTAGTTACACTTATTGCAAATAGGGAGGGGTGGGTGAATGGAAGGGAGGGGAGGGGAAGGGGGGAAGAGGGGGGAAAACCAAGATGTATCATGTACAGGTACAAAATAACCATGTT
>PVJO010023095.1:0-16418 GCA_004026905.1 Hystrix cristata | reverse complement strand
TATAGCATAAAGAGAGTGAAAATGAAAGTAAATTTGGGGGAAGATATTTTAATAAATACATTGAAATTTGAAAGACAATATCCCAAATACATAAATGTGGTAAATTAATTTCAAAAATGCCACCCCCGATAAGTCTCATCTCCCTGATTCCACATGTTTTCACCTTTTTTGCACCAACAGATGAGATCTGTATCTCCCCTCCAGGCTTGGCTTGCAACTCACCTTGGCCACTAGAATCTTACAAAAGCGATTATGTACCAGCTCGGACCACAGACATGAAAACCTGTTAGAATCCACTCACTGCCTTGGATGAAGCCTGAGTAGTTGAGTGGTAGATAAAAAGCTATATAAGAAGTCCAAACTACAAATCAACTGAAGAGAAAAATAAAAATAGGTAATAGGAAACAGGGAGATAGATCTTTTGCAAGAGGGAAGGGGACCAAGAGATGGAGGAAGAGGGAAAGGAGAGGCGGGGAAGGGACTCGAACGAAGAATAAAAACGTGCTATGTACATGTGCCAGCTGTCCAGAAGCAATGTGATTATTATGTACTACAAACATGTACTAATAAAATAAAAATTAAAAAATAAAGCTAAATGGAGAAGTGCTGAAGCACCGCACATCGCAGCCCTGTTAACATCCTGGAGCACAGAGCTTCAGCATTCTAAAAATACATAAGCGAACTTGCTGCAAGTACATGAGAAAACCCAACCTAGACTGAAATTGACTGACTTCAACTACAGCCAAAGCAAAATTTCAAAACATAGTCTTACGAGTCAAGCTAACAATTGCTGTTTTGTTTTAAATCCTTATATTAAAGGTAGTTATTGTGCAAGTACCCTAAGTAGCGGTACAGTTAAATTCCTTTACTTAAAAACAAAAAGGTAATCGAACTATGATGCAAATAAATATATCATTGTTAAACCACAGGAGTATTAATGAGTGTGCAAAACAAGACTGTAATGTTTGTAGGTTGAGAGTTACTGAAACTAAGTCCCTAATTTCAGAAAATGAAGAACAGCTGCCACTTGCTCAGGGCTACAGAAAACATTGCTAATATTGAAACCTAAATCTCTGGTTTCTGTCCAATCCTAAATTCTATCCAACCATGCAGCCCACTTGGTTATTGTAGAGTGGAAGAAAATCCTTGAGAATGTATGTGAAGCACATGCAGATAGAAAATGCTGCGTAAAATGACTTGGTACAACGATGCCTTGTGAGCTTGTAAGGAAGCAAACGTGGTAAAGATACAGTGTAGGATCTCTGATGTCCAGAGCCCCCCATCACCTCCATATTCTCTTTGATGTGCTTCTCACTGAAACTCTTAGCCACAACCACAATCCCACGCTGCACCAGGTATCGAAGGGAAATCAGGCCTGGAGTTCGCTTGTACTTTTCTGCCATGGCACAAAGAACTGGATCTTCTAAGAGTAACGGAGCATTCTCATCCACCCTGGAAGGAAAGGCAGAAGTGCCCAATTCCTGAAACCTTGTAACTGATTTTTTACCTGGCTTCCACAATACATGAAAGTCCCCATTCTAGACAAGGGCTTCTCCAATGTGAGTCCCTGGATTGCAACACCAGTATCATCAGGGATGGCCTCAGAAATGCTAATTTTACCCCCATCCCTGGACAAGTGGAGTCAAAACTCCAGAAAACCAAATATTATAAAACTAAAAGTATTTCATCGAACAAATTGAAAATGCATGTGATTCTTATTGTAATCATTACCATCCTTTATATCGTTGGGTTCCCAGCGCACCATAGGCCACCAGCACAATAGCTTTAGACTTGCAGAAATCCAGCAGCTTGCTCTGATTGAGGTAAGGATGGCATTCTACCTGTAGGCAGACAAGATAGAAAGCGATCATATTATACACAATGATGATACTGATCTGAAAAAGAAATGTTAAAATATTTCAACAAGATATCTATGTAATATGAAATTTGAATGGAAATATAAATCATAATACTTTTAAAAGATAAATATCTCTGTCACTGTGAGGAGTGAAAATATAACATCCCTAAGATGTACCAAGTCTGTGAACTACTAGGATGGAGCCCAGATGAAGAGACAAAATGGGTTCCAGAGGGAGAAGAGAAAATGAAGTCATTAAGCTTTGGATATTAAATTGTGCCACACAGGAGGAGTTTGATCAAAAGCTTACATGGGCAGGTCTTGATGACCAAAGAACAAGTTTGTTAGGAATTTTGTTAGTAGTATTTTGGTAGATTTATGCATCAAACTATAATGGGGAAAATCAATTCTAATACACACAGTACATAAAAATCCATAGTTAAATACTAACATATACACAGAGGCACACAGACAAAGAAAGAGAACAAAAATATTTGTCCCTTTGACCGGGATTATATAGTTAATACTCTGTCAGATCATTGATTGCTAAAGAAACGTAATAAGGTGAACCACATTTCATAGTAATAACTATAGTTTAATCTTATTTATTAATCAAATTTTATTTGATGGTAAGATGACTAATAGGAAAACAAATAGATTAGTTTAAAGTGAAAATAATTATTTATGTAATTGAATGAAATAAAATAATTCAAACAAAAAACACTGATGGATACTCAAATATTATGAGAAAGTTGGTCAGAAAATATAAGTTCTCCTGCCTCTACCAACAAGTCAGTACTCATTGAAATGGTGAAAATGTGAATTTACAAAGAAGAGGTCTGGCCAAGGCTAACTCCACCAGATGACGAAACCGACATCACCAACATTGGGACAATTTGTCATCAGATGTTACACGTAGAGGATGTAGTTTGAAGGCCACAGAACGCTAAAGAAGTTCTCTTGTGGAAAGTGGTTAACTTAATGTCATAAAAAATCAGATGTAACTTTTTTTTTTTTTTTGTGGTGCCAGGGATCGAACTCAGGCCCTTGTGCTTGCAAGGCAAGCACTCTAATCACTGAGCTAAATCCCCAGCCCGTAACTTTTAATTTATAAGAACTTGAAACAGAGAAGCAAGTATCTGTCATTAGAAAGCAACAACCTGATAAATGCAAAATACTTGACAGGACTTCCAGGGTAACAGGGAGGGGAGAATAATGACCACCTTAAGCTAGAAGAGTTTGAGAAATGATTAGAATTCTGGGCTTGAGCCACTGGAATTGGGCTCTGCCAACAACTGTTCTACGTTGGAAAAAAAAAAGAAATGCACAAGACACTTTAGGAAAACAGTGGAATATTTGAACGTGGACTGGATTTTAAATGATAGGAGAGAATAATTGATAACATCCTTGGGTCTAATAATGGAATTGTCTATGTGGGAGAATATATTTGTAATTGGGAGATGTTTTCCTAAGTATATAGGGTAAAGAGCAATATATAAAATTTATTTAAGGAAGTTTAATATGGTATTATGTGTTTATTTGTAGATATACCCCCATTCATTTATCAATATTTGGCAACATGGCAAAATGTAAACAATTATGGATAGTATATGTGAGAAAAATGTGAATGAAGTATATCATTCCAGTTATTCAAAAGATTTCAAAGTGGCCATTATAAAGAAGAGGAAAACTAATGTTAAAATCACATTAATTTTTCAACAATTACATTTGCAAATATGATGCTGTGCCATGATGTACCAAATCCATGGATTTTAAGCTAGTTTTTTTTTCAATCGAGACATATAGTCCATGATTTAAAAAATAACTCAGAGCACAGTGTGAGGCACAGAATAGGTGTGTACAATGTTGATTTAATGGCAGAAAGCAAGGAAGATACACAAACTAGATGTGACCAGACACTATGACTGCTCTATATTTTACTAAATGTTTTTGAGTGTTAATTTAATCCACCATTAACATTGTCATAAACAACTAATTTCCTCCCTCTAACCTGGGTGACTGTCATAGCTGCAGATTTTTTTTTGATGGATATGCCTCTGGTCAAGACATCTGAAAGCAGAGGTGCTAGGATGAAGGGATCAGGCACCTGAAATCCTAAAAAACCTTACAGTTGGTCTTTTCTTACATCAGTCTCCTTGGCTAGTGCCCATTCCACAGTTTCATAGACATCCTCCCTATACACAGTTCTTTCCGCAGTACCTTCTGGTCATAATTCATAGCTCAAAAATAAGGGCACCTTCCCCCTGAGGTTTAATTATGACTGCATCCCACCTTGATTACCTTTGAGTCTTCAGATTCTTACATACTGCTCAGCATTATGGCCTCCCAAACATTTTTTAAGACTGTAACTAACCGAGACACAATTAGCATCTCATGCTCCAGAAAATTTAGATGAATAGGAAAGTGGGATGTATGGACACCTACAGGAAGATGAAATGAGAATAGAAGGAGAAGAGACTGAGGGTGCTCACCTGGTTGCAGACAGGCTTGTACTTGAGTCCTGGCTTGTTCAGGATCATCTCCAGCTGCCTGCGGTTAAAGTTGGACACCCCGATGGACTTGGCTAATCCCGCATCCTTACACTTTTCCATGGCCTTGGAGGAAATGATTATGAAGAATAATTCATGCAGTCAGCTTGGATCAATATAATTGTAAGTAGGATTGTCAGAAAGAACAAAATGATGAAATAAAAATGAAGCTCACTGGAATTGACTGCGAAGGTGAAAAGACAGTTAAAGAAAATAGGAAAGAAGATAATGACAGCAAGAAAAAGGATTCTTTTGTTCTCCTTCGGAAATCAGACAGATTATTTCATATGAAGGAAAAATACAGCCATTATCATTTTTCCCTAATTCTTCTCTGATTGTATTGTATTCCAGTAATATATTCTTCTCCACCACACCATAAAACGGCCCCTGTAAAGATCACAAATTTCTCGATCCAATGGTGCATACCTCATTCTTTCTCTTTTAATTGCCATTGTGCTCTGTATTCCAAATACGCACCTCCCACGTGTCACAGAGATCCACCATGTCAAATATTAACTTTCCATGTTCATCTGTTGGATTCGGTTCCTCTCCTGGCTAGAACAGAAGCAATCAGTAAAGCCATGTCAGCAAATTGGTGTCTCCACTCATAGACATTCTCCTTATCGAATCAAGAACTGGGACACTAAACTTTGATGAAGTAAGTGGAGCAATATTTCACATACTTATATTTGCAAAATATTTTCCATGAGGGTTTGTAAGGAATGTTTCAGTGACAGATTTTTTTATTCTCTTACATCTTATATTGGTGTTAATTGATAATGTTTTTACTAAGGCTTACGGAGGTGCCCAAATTAGATTATTGTTTCTTTTCATATCCCTCTACCTTCCCCTGAAAAAATGGCTGTTTGATTGGGAAAATATGTCATTATAGGGTCATGAGTGCCACCCGTAATGGACTACAATCTTGACCCAGAACAAAGTATCGATGTTTTGCTGTTCATCTCCTTGATCATGTGACTGGCAGAAGGTCAGCAGGTGAACCAAAGTTGGTCTATCAAGTTTTTTTTATTATTTGTTGTAAATGAAGTATAAATTAGGTACAAAGGAAACATAGAAATAGAAAAGTTGCCTTGCAAGCACAAGGCCCTGAGTTCGATCCCCGGCACCACAAAAAAAAAAAAAAAAAAATAGAAAAGCTGATGTGATAGTGGAATGTGAATTATGCTTTGAAATAATTTGCAACAAAATCTAATAAGGTCATTTCTGTCAGCAAGAAACAACCCCCGCCGTGGATTTTAGGACACAAAACTTCCTTAGTGTTGGGGGACTTAGTGTAGCCTCTTTTGGGAGAAGAAAGAGAAGTAACCACAAACCTCAGGACTTGAAGGAGTTACACCTATTAATTCTTTTGGGACAGATGCTTTTCAGCATGGACTGAGGATTCTTTGGTAAAGCCATAGGATTATGTATCCTGATGAGCAAATCTTTCTCTAACTTCAGCCAGTATCTTCTCAAAGAAAACAAACTGTCAGTTTACATTCTGGCTTCCTGTCTTAGATTGCAGTCTTTTTCATTTTGTTTGTTTGCTTCTTTGTCCTCAGACAGCATGCTAAGGTCACGAAGGGTAATCGCAGGAAGGAAGTACACTACTTAACTTTCATTTCTCCTTCACGTGAAAAATACTAAGATCAGTACAATTCCTGTCACAGAAGCAGATTAGGATTTGACATGTGTTTTGCCATTACTATTTTAAAATACTAAAACACAAAAAGAATATAAAGAGATAGAAATAAAATAAAATACTAAAACACGTATATTTGTATTGTGTATGTTTCAGGTACTATGAGATGCATTTTACATATATTAACTTCTTTAATCTTTTTCCTACTCCATGATATATGTGATATTATTATTTAAAGATAAAACAAAATCTCAGAGATTAAAAAAAAAAACTACTCAATATATGCTAACTGAAACTGATTAGAAGGGGTTTAAAACCACTCTATACTGGCTCCTACTTCAGCACTCTTAGCTGCTATTCCACACCTTATTTGTGCAGTTAGCCCTCTGTTAACGAGTGTTGCATAAGTATATCCAGGTTATCAGGTGCTAGGAGGAAAACAAATTAAAGCAAAATAAGAAGATAGAATTAAGGACAAAAATCAACCAAGGTTTTATTTCTTCAAGATTAATTTTGATTCTGAAAAATGCTGAGAAGCTACCAAGTATTAATGACACTGGGCTTTAAGTTGCCACAAGGCCATACTTGCCAACAGTGCAAAAGGATGGAAAAGTAAAATAATACTAATATAGATGTAAGGGATTAAAACAGAGATATTTCTGAAGACTACTTCAAATCTATTAATCCAGCAATAGTTTGGGCTCCTCATCTCCATAATCTGATAAACCTTTTCTTTATAAACTCCTTTTAGTAGTTTCCCTAACATATAAATTAAGTTCATATACAATTGTAAAAGTCTAAATCAACCAACAATGAAAATGATGACCATGCGTCATGCTGACAGCTACAGTTAAATAGGATGAATGACACATACTGCCCACCTTTACGGATACGGGGAAATGAATGAGATACAGGTCAACATAGTCTAACTGAAGTTTTTTCAGTGACCTTTCCAAGCAAGAGCGAACCAGCTCTGGTCGATGGAAACTAGAGGGAAGCTGCAGAGGTTAAAAAATGGGAAGTGTTAGATTAACACATCATCCAAGTTTCTTGGCTTACTTAATATTGAGACATTTTTCTACTGGCTAGAAAATGATAATTACAGAGGAAAACTACAGCCTCCCACCTTAAATTTGTCTTGATCTCCTCTATTGCTGTAAAATCGAGTACATGTTTGTTATCATTGTTAAATCTAGTAAACAATATATGGAAATTACTCAAGAGATAAAAGCTTTATTAGGTAGTCACAATGACTATTCTTTTTTTTTTTTTTTGGTAGGGGGTGGTCCTGGGGATCAAACTCAGGGCTTTGTGCTTGCTAGGCAAGCGCTCTACCACTTGAGCTCAATCCCCCATGACTATTCTCTAAATTATATTCCCTCAAGAGTTTACAAAGCAGGTTGATAGTTCTTTTACTTAATTAACTCAATAGGGGAGGAATTTGTATCACTTTATTTGCTTAAATAAAGGAAATAATTTGTAAGTTTCATTATATTATAACACAAAAAAGACACTTCAGAAATATCATATTTAAACTAAGGCATAATATTATACTGTCCTCTATTATAGAAGGCAAAAATTGACATTCAGAATGTTAGGAAATGTTAGAAAGTCGCACAGGAGTTAAAGGGAGTCAGAATCTGATTATAGGTCTGTTCAATTCCATAGCCTCTTCTAAATCACACTTCCTTAAAATGAGAGTCAGAAAAGCAAAGGACTTTACATTAAATTTGTAAATTTAAGTATGGCAATGATGAGAGATTCATCATTTTCGGCTGGTTTCAATACTGTACTGGATCTTTTACGTAAATATGCTGAATGAAACATGGACTAATATGCATAACTCATCAACCACTACATCCCCATTCATTGAAAATCACTTCAGTATGTCACATTTCATTAGTTTCCACACACACAAAATACACACAGTACCTTTGAAGTGTAGAATATGTCTTCTCTCCTCACAGTGCCATCTGCAATCTTGCTCCGAATGGCCAGTCCCACTTCCTCTTCATTTTGGTACAAATAAGCAGCATCAATATGGCGAAAACCAGCATCTATGGCTAATTTGGTGGCCTCTGTAGTCTTACTTTTCTAGAGGAGTAAACGAAATTAGTATTTGGCCATTCATGTTATTGAGTTAGTTCAGAAAAAGCCACGCCCTTCCCTAAAACAACTTTTTCTCATATCTTGGGTTACTTCTGTGTTTGGGATGATGGATACATCCCAGCTTGTCAGGATCTTTCCTACTTAATATAATGGAAGGGCATCCCAGGAACTGCTTCAGTTCTAGGGAATAATTGATTGATCACTGGCATAAGAAACCTTGGAGAAAACTCCAGTTTCAGTGATTTTCTTGAAGGACTAAATGAAACTCAACACACAGTTATAGAAATGGTAATTATCTAAATAGCGAAGTTACAGAGTAAAACTAAAACAGAAAAATGTGTACGGGATGAAGTACAGAAACACCTAAGTCTGAATTTATTTGACTTTTTCTCCACTAATGTAACAGAGAAAACACTAAAGTCTCCAATATTGTATTTACAGAACACACGGGTATATTTTTACAAGGAAACTTGTTTAAAGTCTCAATTTCTAGTCTTTTCATTAAAGAGTGGTTCACCTCTCTGCTAGCACACCCCAAAAATCCAGTCTCCCAAAGAAAACAGGTACACATAAACCTCATGATTTGTACAAGCAGTTCAAGGACAGCCAATGTCCTTATCTGTTATGAAAAAGTGAGAAGTCAAAGTTCCCAGATGTCAACAAGGCTCTTGTTTGAAAATAGTTACTTCAATTGATAACAGTGTACAAAGTTTAATCTTTTCTGCAATCCATTCTATCTGCAGGACAGCAGGTAATTCTAGCAGGAATGATATATACTGAAAGGATACAGATTTATACATAACAAATTACCCACTGCCTGTAGAGAATTACTCATGTAGGTATTATCCTTAAAAACCAAGATTATTTTTTAGACAATAAATAATTAAAATGAAATTTTAAATTATTGGCTTTTCTATTAAGTTTTGATAAAGATTAGAAAGCATGTTTTTTTCTTCAATGGAATTACAATAAATGAGATGCCAGATTCTATGACACTCTCCAAATAACCAGCCCAGACTTTCTCGGGTGTGAGGCCACTTAGAAATTTACCAAAGCAGAAGCTTTGGTGGTGTCCTTTGGCCTTCATTTCCTACATGCTACTTTCTCTACAAAGTCCTTTCACATGTCTTTAAGTCGTCTCACATGTCTTCACAATTCATCTTTGAATATTTGCTGAAGTCGTACAGAATAGAAAAGAAGGAATTTAAGGTTCAGGATCCATCCCTTGTCGCACAATTTAGTGGGCCAAGGACAATATTGAAATACATTCCAGGCTAGTGAGCTGTCCATTTTACTCCAGTTATTTCAGAGGACCCTCAGCACCATTACATATTAAATCCAGTCTCCATTAAGAAGGACAAATATTTTATACATATTCTTATTAGGTTAGCATTTTCCCCTAACACTGTGTTGTATTTTTCCTTTCAATGAGTTCCCAGAGTTATAAATAGTACTTTGAAAGTTCTACTTAGCCCACTTCCATGAGTTACTATGAGAAATTCAAGGCTGCCCCACAGGAAAACAGCCGTACTGATTCTTTTTATATATCATCTCCATCTGTAGTAACTTTTATCACAAAGTTTTCTCAGGATATTCCCTAAATAAAGTGAAAAGATTTCATGAATTATAGAAATTAAGAGAGAAACAGTCCCACAGCAATCAACTTCCAAAGAATTGTTTCTTTATCAAAAGATACAAGTAATGGCAAAGAAAAGTATATACAAATGTGAAATTTTAGACATCATATGCATCCTTTTAGTGGAGGTGTCTATTTTATTTTTACTAACTTAGTAATTGCCCATATTATTGAGGTTAGGTGTAATATTCCAACATAGGTATACAGCATGTACTAATCAAACTAAGATAATTAGCATTTTCTTTTTCTTACCATTTTTTGGAGTTTTTGAACTCTTATCCACCATATTTCCATAATATATATAACAGATTTTTGTGAAGTATAATAATCCCGCTGTGTTATGGAAAATTAGAACTTATTCTTTCTCAGTGTGTTTTGGTAAGGGTTTCCAACCTCCCTGTATCCATCTTATTTCCGACACTTCCTAACCTCTAGTGACCACTATTTTATAGAAGTCAAGATGTTTTTGGCTTCCACGTATGACAGAGAATGTGTGGTATTTGTATTTCTGTGTCTAGCTTATTTTATTTAACATAATCTCCACCAGCTCCTTCTATTTTGTTTGACAAAATTTCATTCTTGTATACAGCTAAGTAATATCCCATAGTGTGTGTATATCACATTTGCCTTATCCATTTATTATTTGATGAACATTTAAAAGAAATAAAGTCTTAGCCAGTGTTAAGAGTGCTGTGATAAAACATCAGAATGTAGGTATCTCTTTAGTGTGCTGATTTCATTTCCTTTGGATATACACCTAGGAGTGGTATAGCTGAATCATATGGTAGTTCAATGTTTAGTTTTCTGAGGCTAATCCCTACTGTTTTCTGTAATGGCAATATTTATTTTGAGTCCCAACAACAGTTATAAGAGTTCTTTTTTCTCCGCATCTTTATCACTATTTGTTATTTATTGTTATTTTGATAATAGTCATTCTGAATAGGGTGAAATGATATATCCTTGAAGTTTTCATTTTCCTGATATATACAAAGCTTTAGTAACCAAAGAAGTATTGTATTGGCATAAAAAGCTGCATAGACCAATGGAGCAGACTATATGTACTGGAAATGATCCCATGAATAGAAAGTGAAATGATTCTTTTTTAACCTTTATTATTTTTACTACATATATGTCATATATGGCCTTGTTTCTCTTGCACGGGAAATCAAAAGCATAAATGAAGACCAAAATGGATGATATTGAGAAGTAAGAAGAAAATATCCAAATGAAAAGGGGAACAAGGGAGGGGATTGGGGCAGAGAAGGAAGGATAATGAAATGATTCTTAACAAAGACACCAAACACATATATTGGAGAAAGGAGACTACAATAAATGAT
This sequence comes from Hystrix cristata, assembly GCA_004026905.1. NCBI lineage: Eukaryota > Metazoa > Chordata > Mammalia > Rodentia > Hystricidae > Hystrix > Hystrix cristata. The sequence continues at coordinate 5,287 of PVJO010023095.1, read as the reverse complement.
GCTTACAAAACTGACTATCCATATGCATAAAAATGAAACTTGATCTATATCTCTCATGCCATAAAAATGTAATGCAAGATGGATCGAGGCCTTTAATGCAAGTCCCAACATGATGAAATTATTATAAGAAAACATGTAGGAAATTTTCAAGTCATTATTATAAATAATGATTTCAGGGACATCTTAAAAGTAGAGGAAACAAAAGCCAAAATAGATAAATTATAACAAACTAAGAAACTCCTGCACAGCCAAGATATCAAAAGAATGAAGAAATGACATACAGTGAAGAGAACATATTTGCTAACTATTCATCTGATGATAGATTAATATCTGGAACATATAAGAAACTCAAGAACACAGCAACAACACAAGGCACTCCTATTAAAAGTGGGTAAATGATCTGAACCCACAGTTTAAAAAAAAAAAAAAGAAATGACCAACAAATATATGACAAAAATGCTCAGTGTCATTAGCCATCAGGCAATGATCTTGACTGCTAGGATTCATCTTTTCCATCATGCTGGGAAACAAACTGAAACAGAAGACCAAACTGGTGCCCGGAATAATCAGTCAGTGACCATGTGATCAGACTCTGCTGGAGACGGCAGACAGTTTCTCTCTTGTATACAGAATAGCTCCGCCCTGGTGAAAAACAAGCAAGGGGGCCCCAAAGTCACAAGGGAACAGGGAGACTTGAAAAGCCAGGACAGCTTCCACTCACTCTAGGTCTATTTTCTTTTGAACCCTCAACCCGAACACCACTATCGTTACCTCTTCAGGTGAATAGGTGCCAAAACCCAGTGTAGGAATGAAGTGGCCGTCGTTCAATTCCACACACTGGGGTTTGGAATCCATTGCCTCTCACCACTCTAGCTCAGACTGTGCTTCCTTGGTCCTCCTTCTCAGAGCAGTGTTTTACAGGAAGATCTAGCCCCACTGCACGACGAATCAGGAAGCCAGGACAGGTGGGAGGAGTGAGATTAAAGCAGTATTCCACATGTGAGGAGAAATCTGGGACAAGCACACTGTTTCATAGGAAGGAGAATTCCTAAGTAAAGTAGTGTACAGTGATGAAAAAAGTATTTTAGTAAAAGTTTTATTATAATCTCTCATGTATTACTCTGAATTATAAGAGATTGAACAATTATTGACCATTTTTGGACTAAAATCTTCATTTATTCTCTTGTTTTTATTTTTTTTTTGTTATGATGAGGTCCCTGATTGATTAGACATTATTTGAAACAGTAAACTATCATACATCACACATACAAACACATACAACAAATTCAAGAAATGTATGTTTGGCATTTCTTAAATTTTCACTTTCAAAAAAAAGAATGAAAAGTGAAAAATGAAACAATTCATCATTGTAACGCTTTCATAGACAAAATATTTTTATATCATCTTTTTTTTTGCCTTGTAATAAGAATATCCAGCCAGGATAAGAGTAAGATATGGACAAGCATGTGGTTAAAAGGCCCTACAGCATTTGGCTTACAGGCAGATGAATGATTAATAGCTATTGAAAATTACTTTGTCATATGGAACAAGAAACTTAGAGTTTATTGTTTTCATTTGATAGATAACTTTTAGAAAGCTATCAATAATTAAGATACCAAAAAGTGGCCAAATATTCTGCACAATTTATGAATTGTTTGCTATTATCCAACAAAGAAAAAACTGCACAAATCTTAATTACTATAAATTTTGCAATAGTAGGGTAAATGTTGATACTTTGATGTGAAGGAATATTTGAAGTAATTAAAGGTGGAACATATGATGAATTATTAAATATAGGGCTAAGTACATTTACTATATTAATTCTATAATACTATACTACTATAAATTACTATACTAAGTAATGTAATATGGGCATATGATATGCATGATAAAAGAGGAATTCTGAAAATCATAAATGGTAATTATTTTTGAAAGATCAGAGTCTGAGCAATTACTAAATTTCCTATAAGCTTTTCAGTCATCTAGAATTAATGTTTATCCCTTTTGTAATATATGAAAAGGGTTTACTTGTAAAAAGGCAAAAATTCTGCCCCTGACAATTAGAATGGAATGTAATTTCCTAGATGATAAACTGTACTCTGAACACTATCTCGAGCCAGGTATTTTGGTGTATGCTTGGAATCCCAGCACTTGCAAGGCTGAGGCAGAAGGATCAAGGTGAGTTTGAGCCCAGCCTGGCCTGCACAGTGAGTTCGAAACCAATCTAAACTGTAGAGCAAGAGCCTGTCTCAAAAATTAACCAACAAACTAACCACGTAAATAAATAAATATTCTATCTCACACCTTTTTGTTCAATGCCACAAACCTCACTTCGGCATCCTTTAGACCTCTTTGTTAGTTTTCTATTCATCATTAAACTTCTTCCAGTCCTCTCCCAAGGAATATATATGTGGTTTATGTATCTTCTAACTTTATTTGAGTTGCATTCCCTGGCCATTTTCATTATCTTGTATCACTCTGGAGATTAGAATGTTTCGTTTATTTGAATTTAAACCTTGCACTAATGCAGATTTCAAGGTAGTCTTCCTGGACATAGTGCCACATACCTACATCTCCATCTGAATGGTCTGGACACAGTATTAGGTTTCCTTTGCTTCACAAACTCTGCACCTCAAAATCCAGTGCAATGTCAGTGAACTTTAGTGGTGATTCATATTTTTTCATAGAGCCCTGAGGTTTAATGAGAACCTGAAGGTCAGGTTGAATCAAAGGGTGGTGAAGGCATCAGATTACAACAGGAATAAAGTGTTATGTTGGTAAGTAAACATCTTTATCATCAAAAGAATATATGCTAATCTATAAAAAAATTCTCAGATTTTCAAATGATAAATTCCAAAGAGTTCTGTGTCTAAACTACTGATATTCATCCTGCCAGTATGTCATGAGATAAATTTTACTATGGCCAAAAATGAACAACTCTGCTATCAGCTCTGAGATCAAATTCAGGGATCTACTTACCAAATATAAAAGAAAATACAAATTTAAACAGATTTTCCCAATATATGAATATTTTATCATAGTTTTTCTTATTACATAATTAGAAATTCAAATATCCAACAATAGGAAAATATTATATTTATGAAGTCTTATTACCTTAATTGAGAACTATAATGTAATGTAATGCAAATTAATAACAATAGACAAAGCTACACTTACTATTGCATAAAATGTCTTACAATACATAATATTGAAAAATGCTATTGTAACAGTAAGGGTACTGTGATTGCAAGAAACAGAAAATTAAATTTAATCTTCCTTCAATTTGAAGAAATGGATTCAGTTGTTTAATTTGAGGTAATTAACCATTAGTTTTCTAATATTTCTATAAGAAGATATACCTAATCAAATTTCCCCATAAGGTCAATATTGAACCTAACCATTGAATTTGATTCAGTTTTGATCCAACTTGTTTTGCAACCAGAATGGAGAGAATAAAGTTCACCTGCTGAGATACCGCTGCTGAATCTTGGCAGTCGATCAACAGATGAACTGATAAAGAAAATGTGGTATTTATGTGTAATGAAGTACTACATTTCCATTAAGAAGAATAAATTTTAGTCATTTGTAGGAAAATGGATGCAACTTGAGACCATAATGTTAATTGAAATAAACCAGACACACAGTCTTAAATATTATTACATGGAGTCTCTTTATATGAGAAACCCAAAATATAACTAAAGAGCAAAATAAAAGATAGATAACAGGAAATAGGGGATAACTGTTTTGCAAATAGGAAGCAAAATGAGAGATAGAGGTAGAGAGAAAGGAGAGAGGGAAAAGGGATGGAAAAGAATTAAGATCATCTCCTGTTCTTGGATAGGCAGAAATATATTATAAAAATGACCACATTACCAAAAATGATATGTAGTTTAAATGAAATACCAATCAAAATACCATCAACATTTTTCAAGAACTAGGAAAAAATCTATCATTCATATGAAACCAGAAGAAACCTAGACTAGCCAAAGCAATCCTGAGCAACAAGAGCAAAGCAGGAGGAAATACAATCCCAGACTTCAAATTCTACTAGAAAGCTACAGTGATTAAAAAAAAAAAAAAAGCATGGTAGTAGCACAAAACAGACACCTCGGTCGACAGAATAGAATATAAGACCAAGCACCTTCAGCCATTTGATTTTTTTAATTTTTATTTTAATGGTACATTTTAGATATACATAATGATAACATTCATCATAGGGAATTTGTACCTGTACATGACATATCTTGCTACTTCTTTTTTTCCATTCCTATCCCCCTCCCTTCAACCCTTCTTCCCCTCATTATTTACCAAAACATTTTTCCACTTTTTCCTTCTATTCTTTTTTTCTTGTCCCTCCATTCTTTTTCCCTTCCCTCTCCCTTGTTCCCCTTACCATTTGAACAATTTCTTCCCTTTCTCAATATGACACATTTTAATCCCTATTTACACTTTCAGTTTCTCATCTATTTGAATTTTGATGAAGGGACCAGTAAAACACACTAGAGAAAGAGGAGCCTTTTCAACAAATAGTGCTGGGAAAACTAGTTATCCACAAGAAGAAGAATGAATGTAGATCCCTATCTCTTAGTTTGTGCTAAAATCAAATCAAAAAGATCAAAGCCTTAATTATAAAAACAGAAACACAGTCTGCTAAAAGAAAAAAAAATGGTGAAACTCTTGAAGACATAGGCATATGTAAGGACTTCCTGAACAGAATCCCAATTGTGCAAGAATTAATACCAAAAATGGACAAATGGGATTATATCAAGTTTAAAAGCTACTGTAGTGCAAAGGAAACAAACAACAGAGTGAAGAGACAACCTACAGAGTAGGAAAAAAAAATCCCCAGCTACTCCACAGACAGAGAACTAACATATAGAATGTATCAAAAACTCAAAGAAAAATTACACCCCAAAATGAAAGACCAATCAGAAAATGAGTAATTGAATGAGTAATACTCAATATATTTGGTCATTAGATAAATGCAAACCAAGGCAACACTGATATTCTACTTCACTTGAGTAAGAATGGTTATTATCAAAGACTCAAAAAACAAGAGATGCTATTGAGATCGTGCAGTAAGAGGAAACCCTCTGCATTGTTGTTGGGAATATAAAGCAGCACAGCCAACATGGCAATTGGAGATTCGTCGAAATTCTTCTGGGATATCGTCCCAGAAAAGGAACTAAAGTCATAATATTACAGTGATACATGCATCCCCATGCATATAGTAGCACAACTCACAATAGCTAAACTTGGAAGTGACCTGTGTGGCCATCAACAGATG
>PVJO010023094.1:9239-26860 GCA_004026905.1 Hystrix cristata | reverse complement strand
GAGGGAAGCGCTCCCCGCTCCCGACAGGAGCCCCCAGGCTATCATGTTCTTTTTGTGATAGACTGCATGCATTTTACTTTATTCTCTGCTTTTCCTTTTTTCTTTCTCTGGCCTGGAACTTGCTCTGCAGAGCCACTTCTTCCTTTTGTTTATAATTTTGAATAAAAGGCGAAATTACTTTTTGCCTACCTCATCCAATTCTTTGTTTGAGGAGGGACGAACCTGGAACTACCAGAATTTACCCCATAACAATGCTGTCCAGGCAGGCCAGGGAGCTCCTGGGCTCAATGACTCCTCCTGCGTCAGCTTCCTCATTGGCTATAGTAGGACTACTGCAAGTTACCACCGTCACACCTGGCTTAGAGTGCTTTATAATCTGGAGACAAACTATTTATTGAATATGTGTTTTGCAGAGCTTTTTTCCAGTAAGGCTTGTATTTTTATCCTTTCAAGGATATTTCGAAGAGCAAAATTTTTACACTATCATAGAATTTGACTTATGTTATTTTCCTTTTATGTATTGTGGGTTCTTTTTTTGGGGGGTACCATGTCTAAGTTACAATGTTTTTTGTGTGTTTTATTTTAAAAGTTTTAAGCTTTGCATTTTAGATTTAAATTTATGATCCATGTTAAATTTATTGTTTTAAAAAAGAGTGAGGTTAGATTGAGATTAATTTTTTTGTGTGTTCACTGTTGAAGTCCAGTTGTTCCAGTACCATTTATTGAAAATACCTTTTCTCTATAGAATTGGTCTTGCACCTTTGTCATAAACGGGGATACTCGTCTGTGTCTTTTCTGTGCTATAATGTTTCACTGATAGGTGACTGTGTTCCTTTTCAATACCAGAGTGTCTTGACACTGTAAATGCTAACATTGGGTAGTGTGATTCTTCCTGCCTTGTTATTCTTTTTTAGTATTGTTTTAATTATTCAGTTCCATTGACTTTCCATATAAATTTAAGGTCAGGTTTGCCTATACAAGAGAAGGCATTTGATAGCAGTAATATTAAGCCTATAGGTAATTTACAGAGAACTGAAATCTTTGTTGAGTCTGTTAATTAACACTGCATATCTACTCATTTATTTAGATCTGTTTTTTTCTTTGGAATTTTGTAGTGTTCAATATGCAGATTCTGTACATATTTTGTTAGATTTACACATAAATATTTAATTTTATCTGGACTAGTTGTAAGTGATACTGTGTTTTAGTTTTGGCTTCCTATTGATTATTGCTACTATATAGGAATACAGTTGATTAGTATCTTGTAACTTTGCTAAAAATGTTTCATTCCTTGGGGTATTTTCTCTGAATATAAACTTCTGTGTTGACAGTTCTTATTCATTAGCACTTGAAAAATGTGCTGTTTTCTTCCTTTATAATGAGAAATACACTGTCATTCTAATTGACTTTCCCTTATAAATAATGCTTGTACTTTCCGAATGTTTTCAAGATTTTTCCCCTTTGTGTTCAGTTTTCAGAGATTTGATTATGATGTATTTGGACATATATTTCCTAGTGTTTATTTTAAACTGGAGGTTGGTTGGCTTGTTGAACTGTACATTTATGTCTTTCATTAATTTGGGAAGTCTTCATTTCTTATTTCTTCAAAAAAGTTTTCCGGACTCTTCGTTGTCTCTGAAACTCCAGTTGCAGGAAGCTTACTTTTTTTTTGTTATTGTCCTACAGATGTTTGTAGCCCTGTTCATTTTTTTCTTTCAATTTTCCTTTCAGTTCAGAGTGAACAATTGTAATTGATCTATCTTTAAATTCATTGATTCTCTGTTGTTTTCATCCTGTTGTTGAATCTATTCAGTGAGTTTTCATTTGGTTATTTCATTTATTTAAAAATTCTTACTTTAATTGATACGTATTTGTTGTTATTAATAAAGTATAGTGTTATAATTTGATACATATATACATGTATGATCAAATCAGGATAATTTTCCTTTCCATTTCCTCACATATTATAATTTCTATGTGTTGGGAACCTTTAAATTCTCCTCTAGTTATTTTGAAATGTATAATTAATTGTTATAGATTGTAGTGGTAATTTTACTTTTTAGCTACAAAATTTCTGTTCGCTTCTCCCTTGTATTTTCTGTTTCTTTGCTGTATATTGTGTTTTAAAAAATATGCTTTGACAGTGTTCGTAATTCCTCATTGGAACCTTCTTATAGCTGCTACAAAATCTTGTGAGATAATTTCAACATTTATGTAGCCTTGGTGTTGATATTATTTGCATTTTATTACTTAGGTGAGACTTTTGTGGTTCTTGACAATTACAAATTTTTTTATTATCTATTGAACATGTTGAATATTATGGTATAAGCTCTGTTTTCTGTTTAATTACTCTGTTAAAGCAGAAAGTCAGCTCTTTCCATTTAGAATGCATGTCTTGACTCATGTCTATGCATTGTGGTGCAAATGTCAATTTAGTTTTCAAAGACTTTGCAGGGCTCTTCTGGCCTGTCCCATTTGTGTCCTACTGAAAGGCCAATCTGGAACCTTGGTAGTGTTCTAGAGCAGCATTAAGGTCTGGAACCCCTTAGGTGTCATTTTTGGTTAGTTGCCTATGTTCTGCTTACATGGATTTTTGTATACAGATTCAAAATGTTACATCCTCCCTTTCCTTTTCTCTATAATCTTCCGTATCCCACATTCTCTAATTTGGGAGAGGGAGAACGCTGCCTTGTTACTGCAGGGCAGGAGTCTGCACTGTCTCCAGAGCTGCTGCGTGAGATGCCATTTGTCTTAGTTACTTTCATGGTTACTGAGACACAATACCCAGTGCCCACAAATTAAAGAAGGAGAGGTTTATTTATATTCAGTTTGTAGAGGCTTCAGTTCATAGTTCGCGGGCTGCAAAGCAGGGCAGTATGGCAGAGGGGTCTGGGCAAGGAGAAACAGCTCAGAACATAGCAGTGGGAAACAGCAAACAAGGGAGGAGGGAGAGAAATAGACCCTTACAGGCCATGCCCACAGTCACCCACCTCCAACCAGGCTTCACCTCCCAGCATATTTAGCTGCAGACTCCTCAGAGCACTAATCCACTTATGAGTATCATACTTCCATGATCCAGTCACCTCCCCAAAGCCCCATTTATGAGCACATGAGTCTTTGGGGACACATTTAGATAAACCATAACACCATTTGATTCAGAAGTTACTCTCTGTGGAATTTAACCCCAGGAAAAATTTAAATAAATGTATAAAGAGACTTATATTAGTTGTAACATTGATTATAACAAAAAGATAAAGCCCATCAATAGAGGAGTGTTTAAATAAATATAGATACATATTGTTATGGGAAAATTTTCATGGTATATGGAGTGAAATAATACAGGTAAATAGGTATAAAATTTGCTTGGAAAAATGAAAAATCTGTTTATCTGTATATGTGCTCAGACACTGAAACAAATTCAGAGATGATTTAACTGCAATCTTAGTAGCAGAGTCATGGAAGGAGATGAAGATGAGCATTTATTTTTTTTTTCAATGATCATACCTTGCTTTTATAGCTAGAAATAAAAAATAACCTCTAATTTGAGCCCATCAAATCTAGTCACTTCTCTGGTGACCTATAGAGTCTAACTAAGCCTTTTATTCCCATGCCTCTGATTCCTGTATGCTCTGCTGTCCTCCTTGAGTGTAGTCCTACCCCAAAGTGTTATCTGAGGTGTTTTTCTTCCCTTTTAAAAAGTATTTTGCTTGCGAAGGAAAAGGCTGGGGCATGACCTCTGGGGAAACTAAAGAATTATTTGAATAACTGTTAATCCAGAGAAGAACAATATTTTGGGGGGAGAAATTTAATTTTGATGCTTTCCTTTAAAACCAATGACTTCATATTGACTAAGATAAATACTACAGTATTTAATATAGCATTCAAAATACTTCTTGGTCAAACTTCAGTCTACTTTTCTAATGTTGCTTTGCACTGCTCTGCACATGTCTCCCTTCCAATCCAGCGAGACCTGGCCACACATCTACCTTTCACTTCTTTGGTTGTCAGCTCCTCCTCCTCCATGGCTTGGACTCTTATTCATCTTTTAGAATCTACTTCTCTTTGCCTGATTCTATCCTGTTCAGTTTTGAAAGCAGGTCAACATTCTAATTTGTTAAACTCTATTTTGTTCATTTTAAAAATTTGGTGCTTTTATTTCAATGTGATTTGTCATTTGCTCATTTTCTTTCCAACATCTTTCTGGTCTATGTACCTCTTATCCTCATTACTTTATCCTTTTTAGTCATACAGTCTCTTTTAATGCCCCTACTCTGTCTTGCTTGTCCTTGTCCTCATCTTCCTTCTTGTCTTCATCTCTCTCATTTTTGTCCTCATCTGTTTTCCTGTCCTTGTCTCCCTGGCCTTGTCTTTTTTCTTGTCCTTTTTGTCCTCATGTCCCTTTTTGTCCTTGTCTTCCTTTTGACCCTATCTCTCTTCTTGTTCTTGTCCTCATTTAGCTCTTTGTCTTTCTTCTTATCCTTTATCCTCACCTTACCTTCACTTGTTCTTTTCCTCCTTTTTGTAGTTTTCTTCGTGTTTGTTTTTGCCTTCTTTTGTGTCCTCATTTCCTTTCTTGTCTTCCCTTTCATCTATAAACTTGCCTTCCCTCCTGTCTTCATCTCCCTTCTCATTCAGGTCTATATTTTGCTTTCTTTTTTTCACCTTTTCTTTTCCATTATCTCCTTTCCTTCTTTGGCTCTCATTTATTTCTTTTTTCTTGTTCATGTCCTCAGTATCTTCCCATTTACACAAGTAATGAGAGTTAAGGTGTTCCCCAAGTTTGGAAGTCAGTTTAATGAGATCTCATGTTGTATCATCACACCATCTTCCCTTACCTGTGTCCCAGATGCCCAGCACTGTAGATTTATTCAGCTGTTTTTCTCCCTCTGTGCATGATGTGCTCTGATTTTTTCTTTCCTTTGCTGGAAGTCTAGATTTTTGTGTGTGGATGGTGCGTTATTTGTCCTTGGCACTCCATCCTCACTTTTCCCATTTCTGTATTTTATTAGTAAAGGAAAGTTAACATTTGAAGAGCTGAAACACACGGAAACTTAGAAGTTGTAGGAATAAACATCAAATAACTCATAAAGTAATTTGTGAAACTGGACAGGTCATGCTGAGAATGCAAAGAGGGAGGAAGATTGCTATGAAGCACACCTCAACAGGGTTTCCAGCCTGCAGCACGGGCGTTGTGGAATAGGGTTGTTTCTGTTTTGAGAAGGCTTGTGAGACTGAATTCAGGCTAGTGAAGAGAACATTGGGATGAAGATTTAAAAAATTTTGGGTTCTATTATTCGTTGAATGGTCTTTACCAAAGACCCTTAATCTTTTTCAATTTTACCTTTTTCATGATTCTAATGAAGCTGACTTTATCATTAACTCAGGTTTTTATGAAGACAATGAAATCAAGGTACATCAATGTGCTTTTCAAATCGCTGAAATAGTATATGACAAATATATTTGAGGCTCACAATTTGCAGTGGAAATCCAGTTTTACTTTAAAATGTAATTACTACAGCAGTTTTAAATTTAAAAATATTTTGTGGTTAAGAGATATGACATTTGTAAAAAGTTAAAAATGCAGAAGTCCAAGGAAAAAATATCTACAGCACCTTCCTGCTGAAACTACTCTTTAAATTTTAAAAGTAAAAATATTTAATTGATAATATTTGTATGTATTTTTGAGGTAGTGATATTTTGATATATGTGTATATTGTGAAATTATTACATCAAGCTAATTAACATATTTATCACCACATATGCTCATCACATTTTTGTGCTGAGAAATTTTGAAATTTACTCTCAACAATTTTGATATCTGCATTATTATTAACTACATTCACCATGCTGTGTAATAGATCTAAAAAATTTATTCTTCTTGTACATTTAACTACGAACTCTGTGGATAAATCCATGAACGAGTGTAGCATGCCCATGACTTTTTTTTTTTTTTTTTTGGTGCTGGGGATCGAACTCAGGGCCTTGTGCTTGCAAGGCAGGCACTCTAACTCCTGAGCTAAATCCCCAGCCCTATGCCCATGACTTTTTAAAAATTAGTTTTATTGGTACATATTAGATATACATAATGATCACATTCATCATAGGGAATTTGTGCCTGTACATAATATATATAGATTATTTTTTTCCTTCAATCTCTTCCCCTTCCTTCAATCCCTCTTTGTCTCCTTATTTTTCTTAAATTTTATTTTAGTGGTACATTTTAGATATACATAATGATAACATTCATCCTAGGGAATTTGTACCTGTACATGATATATCTTGCTGCTGCTTTTTTTTCCTATTCTCCTCCCCTCCCTTCAATACCTCTTCGCCTCCTTATTTAGAAAAACTTTGTTTCCATTTTTTTCTTTCTATTCTCTTTTTTTTTTCTTTTTCCTGCCTTTCCCTCTCCCCCTTCCCTGGTTCTCCTTCCCATTTGAACATTTTCTTCCTATTTCCTAATATCTGTTATACATTTTGGACCTTATTTACCCTTTTGGTGTCTCACACCAGAGAAACAATGTGATATATAAACATGTATGTCTGATTTATTTCACTTAAGGGTATGGTCTCTACCCATTAGGGTTAGGTGATTTGGGCTGTTTCCAAGATTTGGCTATTACAAACTGTGCTGCTATAAACATAGGTGTGCATATATTGCTGTGGTATGATGCTTTTAATTCTTCCACGAAGATATCTAGAAGGGGAATAGCTGGATCAAATGGAACCTTTAGTTTTGTTTTTTTGAGGAATCTCCACACTTATTTCCACAGTAATTGTACCAGTTTACACTCCTACCAACAGTGGAGAAGCCAGCATTTGTTACTGGTTAATTTGAGACATTTCTAGGTAAATGGATGCACTTTGAGATCATACTTTTAAGTGAAATGAATCAGACACACATGTGTAAATATTGCATTGTCTCTCTGGTATGAGAAACTAGAAGAAATTGTTCAAATGGAAAGGGCAACTAGGGAAGGTGGAGGGGGAAAGGAAGGGAGGGACAAGGGAAAAAAGAGAAAAAAATGGGAAAAATGGAAAGAAAACTTTTGTAAATAAGGAGGGGAAGAGGCATTGAAGGGAGGGGTGGAGAAGGGGAAAAAACCCAGTATGTATCACTCAGTTACAAATCAACTAGAATGAATGTGATCATTATGTATATCTAATTGATTTTTTAATATTTTATTTTAATGGTACATTTTAGATGTGCATAGTGATAATATTCATCACATTATGTATATCTAAAATGTACCAGTAAATCTTGGTTCAATAAAAAAAGGGAAAAAAATAGATGTAGAGATACAGAAACTTTTTTCTTTAAACAGTCGATGGGAATGTAAATTAGCATAAGCGTTGTGGAACACAGTGTGGAGGTTGCTCGAAAAGCTCATCTGTCTTATGATCAATTTGTTTCACTTCTGGGTAGATATTCAAAGGAAATGAATTGTGTATATCAATTGCATATGAATTGCATGTACACCAACCAGTGGTAGACTGTGGCATCATCCATGTGGCTCTGATTTTAGGTGCATGCAGAATGCAGGAGTTGTGGGGTCAGGAAAGCGTCCACCCATGTTGGAGACCATGCTGCATAGAGCCAAGACTCCAGGAATTGTATGCCCTGCTGAGTTGGCAAACTGGGTCAACTGAGAAGATGTCCTGCACACAAGGACTTTCTGTGTATTGTTCCAGGAATTACTGGTTTCTTGCAGGGTATGTTGAAAACAGGTTCCACATTTCAGTGTGGACTCCGAGTCCTTCAATGTATTTCCCCCAGTCATCGCCTTGATTGCTCTGTGACACACCCAGATTTCAGAAGACAGCCGGGGAGGCCAGGCAGTGTGCCCCTGAAAGGGCAGTGTGTGAAGCTGCGAGTATGAAGCTGAAGGTGTAGTGGAGACCTCAGAAGTTTGGAGAAGTCAGGAATGTGGATCTTCTGAGGAAAACTACAAGGAGGGAGCAGAGCCAGCCCAAGAAGGAAGCTGTGGGAGCCACCAAAACTAGAAGTACCTTGGGGGTGGGGCCACCCAACCCCTTTAGAGTTCACATCTTGCCACAGATTGGCTTGGATGCTGCACATAGAACTACAGGATTTAATGTCTGCCCTGCTGGAGTTTGGACTTGGTTTGGTGCCATTTCTTTGTATCCCCATATCTGTACCTTTTGGAATGGAAATGTTTATCTTGCGCCATTGTATGTTGGAAGTGTTTAACTTTTCATTTGTACAGGGACTTGGAGCTAAGAGTTTGCCTTCAGTCTCAGAGGAGACTTTGGACTTGGACTTTTCAGCAATGCTGAGACTGTTAGGACTTTGACAACTCTTGGAGATGGACTAAATGCCTTTTGTATGAAGGGACGTGCACGAGTCTTTTGGGAGGCCAGGGGCAGAATGTCATGGTTTATGCCTAGATGTCCCACCAAAGCCTCATGCCATCATAGGTTGGGCTTTTTCAAAGGTCACTAAATCTAGTGTGTGTGATACTGGGATTAAGAGTGTGGGATTACTAAATCATTCCACTGATTGGTTTGGCACTGCCCTAATCCTGGCAGCCTGCATAAGATATAAGGGGCAGAAGGAAGCTGTTAAGGTCCCTTGCTTGCCTTGCTGCCTTCTGCCTGCCGTGAGCAGTTTCTCCTCTGTGACACCCCTCTGCCGTGCCACTCTGCCTTGGATCCAGCCAATTATGGGCTGCACCTCTACAAACTGTGATCCAGATAAACCTTTTACTTTGGGTGTTGGGTATTTTGTCTCAGCAATGAGAAAAGTAACTAAGATACATAATGAGATGGACATGAGTCTTTTAGTGGCCAGTTACAGAAATTTATGGTTTAGCTCTAAAGTGGCCACGCACAGCCTCCTGTGTTTGAAAGTGGTTGGATCGTGGGGTTCTGCACTCACCAGTGCATTCACTGAGTACAGTAGCTAAGTGTGCTGCCAGGAGCTGCGGCCTGCTGGGGGCGGGTCACCAGGGCCATGAGCTAGCAGGTGTGTCTCCCTGTCTGGCTCCTCAGTTTGTTCTTCCTGGCTGCCACAGGTTGGGCACCTTTTCTTCCGCCGTGCGTCTCTGCCGTCCTGTTCCTGCCTTGAAATTGCCTAACCGTAGACTAAAATTGTGAACCGAAGCTCACCTGTACTCCTTTAGGCTGAGGGTGTTGGGGGTTTTGTCCCAGTGATAAAAAGTGACTCAGTCACTTCTCGTCCCACAAGCTAGCTTCTAGTCTTTTATTATTTTCTGTCACTTAGTTTCAAAAGCTATGGGGTCATCGACTGTTTTGTTTTGTTTTTCTTGTCCATATACAGTCAGTTATCATGAAGTAGTGATTTTTTTTGAGAAAATATATCTAGCCCTTCCGTTTATTGCCTATCACTCCAAATACCTCCTAACTAGGTTTACTACCTGTGGCGTTGCTTTTCTGCAACCTATTTTGCACGACCACAAGATTAGCACTGTTGGTAGTACAGACTTATTGTCCTTCTCAAACACCCTAGAAAGCCTCCAGCTTTCTAAAGAATAAAGTATAAATTCAGGTTTTTTTTTTAAATTTTTGGTGCCGGGATCGAGCTCAGGACCTTGTGCTTGCAAGGCAAGCACTGTAACCACTGAGCTAAATCCCCAGCCCTCAGGGTTATTTTTTAAATCCCTTCACACCATTCTTTTCAAAATTACACCTTAGACCTTGCAAGCACAAGGGCCTGAGTTCGATCCCTGGCACCACAAAAAAAAAAAAAAAAAATTACACCTTAGAATACCTCCCACAAGACTGTTGCAGGAGCAAAACTGCCCCCTGCCACTAAAGCACGGCACAATAGCCTTTAACTCTTTGCCTTCTACTCCTTCTGGTTCACTGAACATAGCAACGTCTTTCCATCTTCTGACACATATCAAGCACCACAATTCCTTTCCCTGTAAACCTGTCCTTTTTATTTTCTCTTCCCAAGATGTTTCTGAACTCTTACTATATTGTGCATTGACACTTTTTCCAGTTAGCTTTTTAAAATTATCACGCCTACGTATATCACTATGTGTGTTTCAGATTACCTGATTGGAGGGACTCTGACTTGAATTTTCTATAAATACCTTATTGGTCGGATATATTGTCAGCATTAAGCCCAGCATGAGGAGTTACTGATTTGTTGGTTGGTTAAGCTAGAGATAGAATATTCGTCAAAGGAAGTAATACATTTCTTCAGTAACGTTTTTATTTCTATAAAATGCTCATTTTTTCTTGACTGAATAATATATATGTATATATGTATATTTATGGTCTTACAAAACAAACATTTGAAAGCCCAAATTTGTGGCCGAGAGATCTAAAAGTGGTGAAACTTTTGAAGAGCAGAAACTGCAGATCTGTAAGTTTAAACAGGTTTTAAAAGTAAGCAGTGGCTGGGACATGGCGTGTCTCTGGAGGACGGGAATCATCGTGATCGGCTGTTTTATGGGCCTTTTATTTACACTCACTCTTCCACCTTTTTGTTGTACTTTTTTCCTTTACTTGCCTTTGCCTTTTCCTGAGAGTTTTTTACCCTTGACTTCTGGTTCTTTCTTTTCTTTGCCTTTTCCTTCATCACCTTTCTTGTTTTTAGCATCTTTTTCTTTTTTATCTTGGGTTGTTTTTGCATCTGTCTTTTCTTTGCCTGCCTTTCCTTTATCCTTCGATCCTTCTTTGTCCTCCTTTTCTTGGTCTTTCTTTGCTTTTGGAGTTCCTTCCTCACTTTTCTTTTGTTGGGCGTTCTGTTCCTTTGCTCCTTCTCCCTGTTTTTTCTTTTCTTCAGCATCTTTTTCTTTTGGTATTTCTGCCTCAGTTTTCTTTTCTGCTTCAGTTTTCTCTCCTGCCTCAGTTTTCTTTTCTGCCTCAGTTTTCTCTCCTGCCTCAGTTTTCTTTTCTGCCTCAGTTTTCTCTCCTGCCTCAGTTTTCTTTTCTACCTCAGTTTTCTTTTCTGCCTTGGTTTTCTCTTGGGTCTCAGATTCTTTTGATACTTCCATCTCACTCTTTGGGGCTTTTGGCAGTCCTCCTTTACTTTGGTTTACCTTGATTTCTTGTGTTTGGGCTTTCGGTTCTTTTGCTATTTCAGTGTCGCTCTTTACCTTGATCTGTGTTTCGATCTTGTCTTGCTTCAATTCAATGACTTTTGCATTCCCTTTTGGGTCCTTTTTGGCACCAGAATATGTAAGTTCTTCTTTCTTCAGTGCTTCCCTGCTGTCTGTCATTTCTCCATGTTTTGGAAGTTCACCTTTGAAATCCGATTTTTTTGCAAGTTCTTCTTCCATGTAACCTGGGAATATAACTGAACATACAACAAAAGTGCATGATTCAAATATCAAGTATTTTCACTTTATCCCTGTTTTCCTCCTTTTATTGGTTTTTCTTTCTTGTCTTAAAATTGGCAAACTGACTTTAAGTTGAGGTTTTCCTCTAAAATATAAATGATGGAAATCATGTAATATAGAATTATTGATAAGATTCTAGACTTGAATAAATTGGAAGACTAATGAGAGAAAAGGTGAAATGTAATGTAAACGAACTCTGGCATTTGTTCAGATTACGACTACCGAATAATGCTTAGGGTCTAATTTAGGTTGTAGCATTAAAAAAATTTAAAGGAAAAATTGTGGGAAGAAGCAATAATGATTTCTTAAGACAGAAAAAGGGACTCAAATATGTTTTTCCTATTGAATAAAAGCATAACTCAGCATGCAAAAGGAATAATAATATGAGCTAATAATTATTACCCTAGATCAAGCACTCACTTTTATGAGCATTTTACATATGAAATCATTTCATTTTCACAAGCATATAGGGTAGGTACTGTTATTCCAGTTTTACAGATGAAAAAATTGAGACATGAAAGCTTGAATGAATGTTAATAGTTCATATAATTAGTGGACGGTAGAGCTCGGAATTAAACTTGTGTAGTAAAACTCCAGAGTTCAGTTTTAACCATCACCTTAGCCTGGTTCTTGTAATGTCTGTTAGCTCACTTTGCCAAACTTTCAGGACCCTCTTATAATGTGCAGGTAAGTCAGCTCTGCTAGGTGTCAATTTCTGTGTGATCTAATAAACTTGAATTTGTTAGCTTTTGCTAGGTATTTTTTGGTTAACTTTTTTTTCCTCTTTCAATGATTTCATTCCCTGAATTAAATAAGAAATATCTACACTCCCAAGGAGAATTGTGTGGATTCTTGCTGTGCAGCAGACACGTCTTACTTTGAGAAAACCTAATACTTTGTATAGTAGAAAGAATACTGAATATAAGAGCTGAATAAAAAATCTGGTTTTACTATCCCTGTTTTAGCCTGGTTTATTTCGGTAAATTAATTAATCCACAGGCTCATTTTCCTTATATTTAGTCTGCTGTGCTCACTTTTTAGAGTTTTGATGGAGTCTAGACAAACGATAAAGGAACATAGCCTTTGCAGACGGATGTTGAAATCCTGACTCTACATCTAATCAGTGAATGACTTTGGACGAGCTTCACTTTCTGGTCTGTACAATCAGAGCAGTAGTAGTAGCTATCTTGCAGAGGTGTTGTGATGATTAAATAACATTATTTAAGTAAAACACTTAGTGACGTGCATGGATCACAGTCACTGGGGAGTACTACTGCCAAATAAGATAATACTTGCAAAAGCTCTCTGATCCCATAAAGACAAGACGTTCTTAGTTCTCAATAAATAATTTAGAGGAGTGGTTAGTTGTATTACAGTCACATCTGTAAGTTTTTGACCTTTTAAATATTGAAAACTTTCTGATACATTTATAGGGTTTGATGTTGGAAAAACTGACATTCACATAACTTTAGAATTTTATCATGTTTAAATGAGATACACCTGTGTTAGGTAAGAAATTAATTATAAATCAAAAGTGATTTTATAGTTGAATGTTTTCTGGTGTTTTCTCTTTCTTATTTTAAGCTTTTGACATCAAAATAAACATAACATTAGGAAACTTGCAGTAGTGTTCTCTGAACTCTTTTATGAATTTCCTCCTCTAATGCTCTATTAAAATATGAGAAGTGGCATTTTATTGAAGATAAATTAATTTCCAATCCTCTAGTGAAAATTAGCGGCAATATATCCCAAATGTTGATGAATTAAGATAGTCTAGACTATTTTAATCTCTGATGCAGCAATCAGTCATTTTGTTTTAGTTGGGGGTGTGGTGGGTGTAGGATGGTGGAGAGAAGAGTGTGTTTTTCCGTGGATGCTTCTAACCTTAAGAATTCTAATTGAATTTACTTCTCAAGCTGATTTTTATTAATATATGAATACTTTTAGTTTTACCCTTTCTTAGGGGGTAATTGTTTACTGCTGTGTTTGATACTGCATGACTCACTTTTTCACATCAATCTGCCTTCTAACTTGTATAGATTTTGTTAACCAAAATTAAGTATTCTGAGATTTAATGAAATAAGTTTTAGTCTACTTATCTCTTCCTAATTTCATAAAATTAAAAAAATTATTATTTTTCTCATTGCACTGAGAAACAACATATCATTTCTAATGTCTTTTTACCCTTGATTATTTTAATATCTTTCTATTATCTTTTCTATTTTGAACTTAAATAACAAAAATTAGATTTCTAGGATTTATTTTTCAGGAACCTAGCTGTCCCATAAAATGAGGTCCACTTTTTTTTTTTTTTTTGGTGCTGGGGATCGAACTCAGGGCCTTGTGCTTGCCAGGCAAGCACTCTAACCATGGAGCTAAATCCCCAACCCTTAGGAGGTCCACTTTTTTTTGTAATAGATTTTTGTTAAAATTTATCCAAAATTACACAAACTTGTGGGCCATTACACAAGCTTACAGACCACAATACATTGTGCCTTTTGCTTATGACAGCAAGCCATGTAAACAACCACATAGATGCAGCATTAAGTCAAAACTACATAAAATTACTGTAGTACCTAGTGTGTGTGTCACTGTTTTACGTTTGGGTTAATAGGTTCTTGTTTTTAAGATATCATCATTCCTCTGGATTCCCATTCCCCTCCCCCTTTGCCTTCTTTTTCCCTTGGGCCTTATAGCTAACACTTTGCCTTTTTGTATTCATTGTTTACCCTTTTCTTTTGTTTGTATTTTGCCTCACTCAAATGAGGGATACCATACAGTATTCAAGCTTGTGAGTATGGTTTATTTCACTCAACATTATATTTTCCAGATGCATCCATTTTCCTATAAATGACTCTGGTTTGTCATTCTTTATAGCTGAATAGAATTCCATTATGTATAGATACCACATTTTGTTTATCCAGTTATCTATTGATGGGTATACAGGTTGCTTCCAGAATTTAGCTATTACAAATTGTGCCACTATCAACATTGTTGTGCAAGTATCTCTGTGGTATGATGTCCTTAGCTTTTCGGGGAAGATACCTAGTAGGGGAATGGCTGGGTCGTATGGGATTTCCACTTTTCAGGCTTTTGAGAACTCTCCATAGTGATTTCCATAATGGTTGTACTAGTTTGCATTCCTACCAACAGTATAGGAGGGTTCCCTTTTCACCACAGCCAGGCCAGCATTTTTTATTGTTTGACTTCCTAATGATTGCCTTTCTTTCTGGGGTAAGGTAAAATCTTAGAGTTGTTTTGATTTACATTTTGAGGAGGTCCACTTTTATTTCAACTTTGTTTTGCAGAAGCAAGCCAGAAATCATTGCTCCACCACATTCTAAGTTAATGTCTTCTTCCAGATTTTAAGATAGTACATAAATCTTTTCTTTCCCTTGGACCTCACAATCATACTATCCTTAAAATATAAATATTAGTAATACAAAGTCTGTTTATTGCAGACAGTAGCCCACATAACAAAATTCTAATGTAATCAGAACTTTAACCAAGACTTTGGGGATCATTGCAATTTATTCAGGATGATTAAAATTAATGATGAAAAATTTTAAATTGGATTGGTTTTTGCTGAAGATGAAAGATATAATGAAATAGCTATCACATTAATATTCTAATTTGTTAAACTTAATGTAGAAAATAGAACATGGTCTTTATTAAGAAACTAATCTTAGGTTCTTAATTCAGTGGTCAGCAGGGAGTACACAGTCAGAGCTAGACTCTAAAACAAACCTGTTAAGCATCAGAAAGATGAATCATCACGGTTCTCCAGCCTTTGGTTACATTTTAAAGGATCACACTTAGCCGAATATGGAAATGAGAAGACACTTGAGAGGATGATAATATTTTATGGTCCAGTTTGTCTTAAATCTTTTTTGGATTTTAAACAGAATCTTATACATACTGTATCTTTATGAATATACATTTTATAAGAAAATATTTTGAAAGAATGAATTGAAGCCAGGTATGGTGGTGAGCACCTGTAATCCCAGCACTCTGAGACTGAGGCGGGTGGATGGAAAATTTGAGTCTAGTGATTTAGCAAGACCCTGTTTCAAAATAAAATACAAAAAAGTGCAGGAGATGTAGCTCAGTGTGAAGGCCCTAGGTTCCATGCTTAGTACTGGGGGAGATAAAAATCAAATTGATTTTTTTTCTGGCAACTATAAAAATATACTCATGAAAAACAAATTAATCTCTAGGAGAAAAAAAATTGGCTTGTAATTCCTTCAGAGAACCTGTTATCATTCAGAGTTCTGTGTGAAGTTGGTGCATAAAGTTAACCACTAACAGTGCTTTTTCTTTTTATAAGGAAAACATGCAAGAATACAGTCCCGTCACTTTCCTTGTGTGGGGAGGACATTTCAGGGTGTGGGCACTGAATGACTGCTGTGAATGTGCACCGTTTTTTGTACAATGAGTCAAAAGAAAATGTTAGCCCCTTTCAGCTTCATCTTTCTGCCTTCTCCTCTCCTCAACCCAGTTTCTTTCTAGAAAGAAGAATGAGGTTTTAACATGAGTAAATGTTAAATATCTATTTTGGGAAATACTGCTCTATTTTTGTCAGTGTTTGAAGTGTTTGAAATTCTTGAACTACGTCTCATTAGGTTTGTCTTATTTATTTTTGTGGTACTGAGGATTGACCCAGCCTCACACGTGCTGGACGAGTGCTCTGATGCCGAGCTCACAGCCGATGCTCAGTCTCAAGGGCACATTTATTTAGAAAGCAAAAGAAAGTAGATGGGCTTTTGTTATTAACTATTTTTCCCTATTAATAGGATTCAGAGTTCTAAAATTCAGAGTTCTAAAAAGAGTCCGAAATTCCCAGCAAAGAACTAATGGAATTCAGAAAACAACCTTCTTCCATTATATTTTGCTGAGACTCAGTGAGGAAATTCTTTTTCAGAGCCTACAGATGGCCAGAGATTATGACTTCCTTTCATATGAGCCTTATCTCCTAGAGCAGTATTTCCCAAAAGAGACATTTAACATTTTAGAAGATTTTGGATAATAGGAACATTTAAAATAATTAGAAACACAGGGCTCTATTTTGGAGTAGAAAGAGCCAACTCAGAAAATAATAATAAGGTAAAATGTCAGAGGTGAGAATAGGTAAGGACCTCGCCCACGGAGCATAGTGCTAAAAATAAAATACCAAAGAAAGATCTGTGGAGATTTTCTAACTCAAAGAGAACCCACATTTCAGTTGTACTCTTTCCAGATAAAGTTAGAAACAGAAACTCCAGGGAGTATAAAATCTAGGGAGTATATTGAGGAGTATAAAATCATGCTAGCCAAAGTTCAGCATCCCATTTCACAGAGAGGGTTGTTTTATGCCATTTAGTTAATACAAAGATTTTAATCTTTACATAAGTAATGATTCTATCAAAATGCAAACTATTGCATTTCCTGCTTTCTTTGTTCTTACATATGACCACCATTTCCTGGTCAGTTAAAAAAATGTGTCTTGGCTGGGGGTTTGGCTCAGTGATTAGAGTGCTCGCCTCACAAGCACAAGGCCCTGAGTTGGATTCCTAGCACCAAAAAAAAAAAAAAAAAAAAAAAAAAAAAGTGTCTTATGGGTCCCATCTTATTCTTGATGCCTATTCTTTGACAATCTTAGAGAATTTTCTTTTTAAGTAAAAATTACCAGTTGCCAGAGTATAACACAGAGAAAATAGGCTCTGTGGTGATGGCGTGACCGGGAGTGCGTGCTGTGGGGTACATGGGGATGGGCTTGGTAACGGCGTCAGATACCAGGCCGTGGTACTTTGCTATGAAAAGGAAACTAGGTAAGTGGGAGTATGAGGAAATCACATAAAAATAATGGTTATTTTAAGGTAGAAGAACTTGTAATTAAGAAAAATTGGGAATAAAAACTCAAAAGTCCTAATTGTAGGAATAGGTAAGGCAAAGAAATGTTCTAAACTTACCGACTTTTCCAAAAGTGTCCACTGAAATAGACAGAGGCAGACACGTCAGCAGGTGTTGGGCCTTCCCTTCTCCCCAGTACCCGGCCCTCTTGATTGAATTGAATCTGTGTCTTTAAATCTGTGTTAAATGTGGGGAACCTTCATTTGACCCAGCTATTCCCCTACTGGGGATCTTCCCAGAAGAATTAAAATCGTCATACCACAAGGACGTATGCACCACCATGTTCATAGCAACACAATTTGTAATAGCTAAGTCTTGGAAACAACCTAAATGCCCAACAACCAATGAATGGCTAAAGAAAATGTGGTTTTTCTACACTATGGAGTACTACACTGCCAT
>PVJO010023093.1:0-26750 GCA_004026905.1 Hystrix cristata | reverse complement strand
CTCTCAAACCCTCTATTCCTCAGCCCTGGGGAAGTCTTGAAAAATAACAGCCTGTACTCCTGGTGTAAGAAGGAACAGACCTTCTCAAAGACCTGATGTCCAAGAGAAGTCATTATTTGACATTCTACTGGATTTTTGGCTTGCTTTTATTTGACCTCATTAGAATTACCCCAAAGCTTCTTGCTAGGGGTACATTTGTAAAAATTTTTAGTCTTGGCTGCCTTAGGCAATGAGCAAAAAAAACTAGCTAACCAAAAGTTGAAAAGGAAGAAATGTCCATGAGGTCTGAAAGGTAGGGACAAGTCTCTGCATAGACTCGGAAAGACTTGGCTTTGAAGAATGCCCTCTGCTGACTTTAAGGACGCACACGAGCAGCAAGTCAAGGCTGAGGCGCAGCTGTATGTTGCTTGGCTGAGTTGGAGAGGTGTGTGCAGCATTCACAGAGCCCAGTGGCGAACCACACAGACTTACTTATTCCAGTATTTAAATTCTACCTAATTATCTGGCTACCAAACTAATGAAGTAGACACTTCAGTGTCCACACATGACAAGGATACATTGTTGAGAGAATCAGTTCACAAAACTCACTATGGAGCTAATAAACACTAAAATAAGAAGCAATAGCAAACCCTGAGTATTGGAGAATATGATTTCCACTTGTCATACATACTATTTGAAACACTCAATTTTCAATAAAAAAATTTTGATACATGCAAAAGAAGATTTGATCCATACAGAGGAATCCAATGGAATTGAAGAAACTAAGACATTGAACTTTCTAGGCCAATACTTCATAGCAGTTATTTAAAATATATTCAAAGAATAAAACAAAAAAATCAAGGTTATCTGAGAGAGATAAAATTATAAAAAGGAATTAAATAAAAAACTAGGGTTAAAAATATAACTCGTATGAACAATTCCTGAGATTGTCTCAGTATAAGATTAACATAGATTTAAGCAGGCAGAAGAGTTAGTGAATGTGAAGCTAGATCAACTAAGATCCATTCTGAACAATAAAAAAGAAAATGAATGTAGAAAAATGAATACAATCTCAAGAACCTACGAAACAATACAAGTACATCAACATAATGAAAGGCTCAGAAGAAGCATGTTGAAAGTGCTGAAAGAAAAAGACTGGCAACCAAGAATTCTGTATCTACCAAAACTTTCTTTCAAAGAAAGGAGACTTCTAGACATCTGCTGATAAAAGTTGAGAGAGTCCATCACTATTAGACCACGTCTACGAGAAATTCTGAAAGGAATTCTTCAGGATACAACGGAAGGGCACTGGAAAGGAACCCAAATCCACATGAGGAAATATAGACCAGGAGTAAATTTAACTGGGTAAATATTCAGGACGTTCCAGATATATTTTTTGTAAGTACTTTTATTCCTGTCTGAATTAAAAGACAACTGAAAAAAGCAATAGTTATAAACCTAAATTGATGGGTACAAAAGGTAAAAGACATAGTTTGGAACAAAAACATGAAAGAGGGCATAAGTAGAGATAAACAAGGGTGAAGTGTACGTATACTATTTGAAATTAAATTGAAATTAATTTGAATTAGATTCTTATAAATTAATATGATCATGGTATTTTTCAGGGCAACAGCTAATAAAACAATTTTAAAATATATGGTAAAAGGACTAATGAGGAATAAATTTTAAAAATATAGCATACGAGAATGTGATAATGAAAGAAATCAGACAAAAAGACATGACATGTATACCCATGTTTATAGCAGCACGATTATAATAGCTAGATCTTGGAAACAGACAGATGAGTAAAGAAAATGTGGTACACAATGGAGCACTACGCTGCTATAAAGAAAGATAAATCTGAGTCATTTGTGGGGAAATAGATGTACCTTGAGACCATAATACTAAGTGAAATAAATAAAACACAAACAGTTAAATATTTCATTGTCTCTATTATATGAGAAACCCAAAGTACTGTGTAAGGAATTTAAAGAGAAAATAAAATATAGGTGATAGGAAAATATAGGAAGGGAAGGGGGCAGGGATAGTAAAAAGTATTGAGATTTTGATATGTATCAATTCCCTGGGAAAAATGTATTCCCTATGTATCTCAAACATAAAATATTTTTAAACAAGCCACATATCATATGACTTCATCTATGTGAAAGGTTTTTATATTGACTTACGTTTCTTTATTTTGCTTTTTAGTTATTAAAGTTATACAAAATTATAGATTTCACCGTGTCATTTTCATAAATACATATATCGTACTTTAATCACATCTTTCCTCCATTATCTTCACATACTCTCCCCTCACTCATTTCCCTTCTCTGTTAGTCTTCCTGCTACTTTTATGTTATCATGTCCCTCCTAAGATTCGACAAGTAAGAGAAAATACGCAATAATTGTCTTTCTGGGCCTGGTTTACTTCAGTTAACATGGTGCTCTCCAGTTCCACCCATTTCTTGGAAATGATGTTATTATTTAAAATATATTTTATTATATATAAAATATATATACTTTTTTCCTTTATCTATTCTGTTAGGCTAGTAGGCTGATTCCACAACTTGGCTGTTGTGAGCAGTGCCACGACGAACATGAATCTGTCGGCATGTCTATACTGTGTTGACTTTGAGTCTGCTGGGTACACACCAAAGATGAAAACTTCTCGTTTTTTTGAGAAAACTCCATGCTGAATTCCATAGTAGCTGTACTAATGTATACTCCCAGTAACAGTGTATAAATGCCCCCCCATCCTTGACAGCTTTTATTATTTTTTGTGTTCTGGATGATAGATACTCTGACTGGAATGAGATGGAATTTCAACGTAGCTTTGATTTGCTTTTCCCTGATGACTAGAGTTATTGAACACTTTTTAAAATAGACTCATTTATACTTCTTCTTTAAAAATGTTCATTTATTTCATTTGCCCATTTACTGATTGAATTAATGATTTGGTGTAAATTTTGTTTTAGTTCTGTATATATTCCGGATACTAATCCTCTGTAGGAACAGTAGCTGGTAAGGAATTTCTCCCATTCTATTGGTTGTCTCTTCATCCTGTTATTACTTTTGCTGTGCAGAGCATTTTACATTTGAGGCAATGCCATTTCTCAAATCATTTCTATTATTTCTTGAGCAATTGGAAGCCTATTCAGGAAGTCATCGTCTATGCCTATATATTTAAGTGTTTCCTCGGTTGTTTCTATAGCAGTTTCAAAGCCTCAGCTCTCACATTTAGGTCTTTGATTCGTTTTGAGTTTTTTTTTACAGGGCATGACATTGGGGTCTAGTTTCAATCTTTTACATGTAGATATCTAGTTTTCCTAGTGCCATTTGTTAAATAGGTTGTCTTTGCCCCAGTGTCTATTTTTGGCACCTCTGTCAATAATCAGATGGTCGTACTGTGTGGGCTTGTTTCTGTGGCCTCTATCTTGTTCCATTGATCTACATCTCTGTTTTTATGCCAATATCAAGCTCCTCTTGTTAGAGTATCTTTATAGTATATAGAGTAATGCCTCCAGCATTTACTGTTCTTGCTTATGATTGCTTTGACTACTCAGGGTCTTTCATTCTTCCACATAAATCTTAGGTTTTCTCTATGGAGAATTACATTGGTATTTTGATGGGGATTGCACTGAATCTGTAGATAGATTTTGGTAGTACAGTAAATTTTAAAAAAATTTTTAATATCTTCTTGATATAATCTATTGGTGAAGCTTTCAAGTAACTTTTTTATTTGACTTACATAAGAGCTATTTAGTTTTTTCAGAATTTCTTTATTGAGTTATTATTTCATATCCTGCATTGTTTTCCTGAATTCTTTAAAATGTTCACTGGTCATCTTTGAAATCATTAATCATTTGTAAAATCGATCTTTTGAATTTTTTGGCATTTCATCCATTTCAGTGTATTTGAATTTAGTTACTGAAAAATTATGAACCTTTGGTAGAGTCACACTGCCTTGTATTTTTATATTTCTTATGCTTCTGTGTTGAGAGTCACACAACTGTTGGGATGAATTATCTCTTCCATTTATATATAAGGGTCTTTGTGAGCAGCCTTCCCTTGAATTTTCAATCCCCAATACTGTTCAGAGAAGAAAAACCAAGCCACAGTAACAGTGTGCACACAAAAACAAGCCACATATGTAAATGCGGCCTTAAAAACCACAACTACACTATCAATATTAATAGAAATGGGTGAAAATAATATGAAGATAAAAATTAAAATTAAAGTAATAATAAAATCAACTTTAAAGGGGTGGTTGGGAAGGGGAAAAAGAAGCAGCAACACTGTATTGGTTCTGCCTATCTAAGAGCAAGTGATATCGCTCCATTTTCTGATGTCCTCTTCAATTTCCTTTCACAGAGTACTGCGTTTTTCTTGTACAGGTCTTTCACTTCCTTAGTTAGGTTAATTCCTAATTATTTAATTTTTCTTGGTGCTATTGCAAATGGCATTTTTTTTCCGAATTTCTTTCTCAGTGGGTTCATTATTAATGTACAGGAACACTACTGATTTTTGTGTGTTGCTTTTGTATCCTGATACATTAATAAATTTCGTTATTCTGAGTCTTTTTATGATTTTTTAAATTCTATGTGTAGGATCATGCCATCTGCAAATAATACTTTAACTTTTTCATTTCGCATGTGTTCCCCTTTTATCTGTTTTTCTTGCCTGGTTACTCTTGCTAATGTTTGGAGTACTGTGTTGAACAGTAATGGTGATAGTGGACATCCTCATCTTGTTGCTGATTTTAAAGGGGAAGCTTTTGGATCTCTCCATTTAATATGATGCTGGCAATAGGCTTGTCATTAATGGCTTTTATCAGATCAAGATAATGTCCTTCTATACCTCTTCTCTTCAGGATTTGGATCATGAAAGAATGTTGGATTTTGTGAAAGGATTTTTCTGCATCTAT
The DNA here is from genome assembly GCA_004026905.1 of Hystrix cristata. Classification (NCBI taxonomy): domain Eukaryota; kingdom Metazoa; phylum Chordata; class Mammalia; order Rodentia; family Hystricidae; genus Hystrix; species Hystrix cristata. The sequence continues at coordinate 21,847 of PVJO010023093.1, read as the reverse complement.
TGAGATGATCATGTGGTTTTTGTACTTGCTTCTGTTTAAATATTACTTTTATTGATTTGTATATGTTGAACCATCCTTACTTTCCTAGGATGAAGCCTACTTGGTTATGACATATGATCTTTTTGATGATCCATTGCATTTTGTTTGTCAGTATCTTGAGGATTGTTGTATCCATATTCATTAAAGAGGTTTGTATATAGTTTGCTTTTTCAGTTGAATCCATGTCCGGTTTTGGAATCAGGATGATGGTAGTATCCAGGAATAGCTTTGAGAGTACTCCTTCTATTTCAATTTTATTAGAAGGCTTGAGGGTTATTGGCTTGAGGGTATTAGAATTTCCCTAAAGTTTTTGTAGAATTCAACAAGTGAACCCATTTGACCTGGGCTTTACTTATTTGGTAAGTTATTACTGCTTCTATTTCATTGCCAGTTATTGGATTGTTCAGGGGCTTTACATCTTCTTGGTTCAGTTTTGCTAATTCATATATATCTAGCAGTCTATCCATTTCTTCTGAATTCTCAAATTAAAAGTCTACATGTTGGCAAAGTAGTTGTTAATAATGTTTTTTATTTCAGCAATGTCCGTTGGGATTTCACCTTTTTATTTCTTTTTTTTACCAAGAACATGTATTGGTACATTGTGTACATAATGTTCACATTCATCATGGTTATTTTGTACCTATACATGATGTATCTTGGTTCCCCCCCTTTTCCCCACCCCTCCCTTCTGTTCTCCACTTCCCTATTTACAGCAGGTTTATTTATATTTTCCCATTTTTCCCTTTCCTCCTTCTTTCCTTTTTTCCCTTCTTTCTTTTCCTCCTTCCCCCTTTCTAGTTCTCCTCTCTTTTCAATATTATCTTCATTTTATATAATATCTGTTACACCTCCCTGACCTTATTAACCCTATGTTTACTCATATCAGAGAAACAATTTGATGTGTACTTATGTCTGATTTATTTTGTTTAAGAGTATGTTCTCAAGGTACATCCGTTTACATACAAACGTCTCTAGCTTATCCTTTTTTTTTTTTTTTTTTTTGTGCTAGGGATCGAACTCGGGCCCCTGTGCTTGCAAGGCAAGCACTTTAACCACTGAGCTAAATCCTCAGCTTATGGAAGAGTAGTACTTCATTGTATAGAAAGACCACATCTTCTTTACCCATTAATCAGTTGTTGGGCATTTAGGTTGTTTCCAAGACTTAGCTATTACAAATTGTGTTGCTATAAACATAGTTGTGCATATATTGCTATGGTATGATGATTTTAATTCTTCTGGGAAGATGCCCAGTAGGGGACTAGCTGAATCAAATGGAACCTCTAGTTGTAGTTTTTTTCAGGAATCTCCATACTGATTTCCACAGTGGCTGGACCAATCTACGTTCCCACCAACAGTGGAGGAGGGTTCCTTTTTCCCCACAGCCCCACCAGCATTTGTTATTGGTTGAACTTTTCATAATTGCTGTTCTTTCTGGAGTGAGATGGAATCTTAATGTTGTTTTGATTTGCATCTCTTGAATGACTAGTGATGTTGAACACTTTTTCATGTATTTATTTGCCATTTTTATTTCTTCATCTGAGAAATGTTTATTCATTTCAGATGCCCATTTTTTGATTGGGTCTTTGAATTTGGGAGGTTTGATTTTTTGAGTTCTTTGTATATTCTAGATGTCAGACCTTTGTCTGAAGGATAGTTGGCAATAATTTTTTCCCAGTCTGTGGGTTTTCACTCCACCCTATTGGTGATTTCTTTTGCTGTGCAAAAGTTTTTAATAGGATGTAGTCCCGAGCACTAATTCTTTGTTTTACTTCCTGTGCAGTCTGGGTTTTGTTCACAAATTTTTTTCCTACCCCTATGTCTTCCAGAGTGCTTCCTATTCTATTCTCCAGTAGATTTAGTGTTTCTGTTTTTATGTGTAGATCTTTGACCCACTTCAATTTTAGTTTAGTACATGGTGAGAGACATGTATCTAGTTTCAGTTTTTGGCATGTGACAAGCCAATTTTTCCAACACCATTTGTTAAAGAGGCTATCTTCCATCCAGTGAGAATGTTTGGCTCCTTTGTCAAAGATGAGGTATTTGAGTGTGTTTAGAGTTGTTTCTGTGTCTTCTAATCTGTTCCATTGATCCTTGGGTTGGTCTTTGTGACAGTACCATGCAGTTTTTATCACCGTAGCTTTATAGTATAGTTTCAGGTCAGGGATTGTGATGCCCAGTACCTTGCTCCTGTTGCCCAGGATTGTTTTTGCTATCCTTGGTCTCTTCTGGTTCCAGATAAATTTCATGATTGTTCTTTCTAATTCTGCGAAGTATGTTACTGGTATTTTGATTGGAATTGCATTAAATCTCTAGAGTAATTTAGGAAGTATGGCTATTTTCATTATGTTGCTTCTTCCTACCCAGGAATATGGTATGTCTTTCCATTTTCTGATATCCCTTTCAATTTCCATTTTTAGAGAATTATAGTTTTTGATATAAAGATCTTTTACTTCCTTTGTTAGATAAATTCCTAAGTATTTCATTTTTTTTGATGTGATTGTGAAAGGTGTATCTTCTGTTATTTCTTTCTCAGTGAGTTTATTATTTGTGTATAGGAACGCTATTGATTTTTGGGTGTTGACTTTGTATCCAGCTATGCAACTGAATTTAGTTATTAAATCTAGAAGCTTTTTGGTGTAATTTTTGGGGTCTTTTATGTAGAGTATCACGTCATCCGCAAATAATGATAATTTAAGTTCTTCTTTTCCTATCTTTATTCCTTTTATTTCTTTCTCTTGTCTTTACCTTTTTATTTCTAATTGCATTAATTTGGTTCTTTTATCTCCTTTTTTATTAGATTGGCTAAAGGTTTTTCTATTTTGTTTATTCTTTCAAAGAATCAACTCTTTGATTCATTGATTCTTCGCATTGTTTCTTTGGTCTCAATTTCATTGATTTCTGCTCTCTCTGATTTTATAATTTCTTTCCTTGTACTAGCTTTGAGTTTGGATTGTTCTTGTTTTTCTAGGATCTTGAGGTGCTGTCAGGTTATTTATGTGAGCTTTCTCTGTTTTTCTGATATGAGCATTCATAGCTTTAAACTTCCCTCTTAGGACTGCTTTGTGTCCTATATGGTATATTGTACTGGAGTTATCATTTAGTTCTGTCTTATCTTTTCCTTGATTTTTTTCTGTGACCCAATGTTTAGTTAAGATTATACTGTTTAGTTTCTATATGTTTGTATAATTTCTGCATTTTATTTGTCATTGATTTCTAACTTCATTGTGCCATGACCTGAAAATATATATGGTACAAATTCAATTCTTCTACATTTACTTAAGATTGACTTATTGGCTATTATGTGGTCTATTTTGAAGAACTTTTCATGTGTTGCTGAAAAGAATGTGTATTCTGTTGTTGGGTGGGACACTCTGTAGATATCTATTAAGTCCATTTGTCTGAAGGTTTTATTCAACTCTGATATTTCTATGTTGATTTTTTTTTGTCTCATTCATCTATCTGTTTGCATTAGTGGGGTATTAAGGTCGCCTACTAAAATTGTGTTTATGTGTATCTGATATTTTATGCCCAGTATTACTTGTTTTATGAAGCTGAGTACACCATTGTTCAGTGCATATATGTTAATAACTGTTATCTCTTCCTGTTGGGTTGTTCCCTTAACCAGTATGCAGTGACTCTCTGCCTCTTTTGGCCAGTTTTGGCTTGAAGTCCACTTTGTCTGAACATAAGATAGCTATTACTGCTTGTTTTCAGGTTCCTGTTGCATGGAATACCTTTTCCATCTTTTAACTTTAAGTCTGTGATTTTTTGGGGGGGTTAAATATGTTTTTCGTATATAGCGTGCCGTTGGATTTTGCTTCTTTATCCAGCAGTTAGTATCCTTTGATTGGGGATTGAAACCATTCACACTGAATATTATTACTGAAAGTTATTGACTTATTCCTGTCATTGCCTTATTTTCCTGTTGCTGATTCCCTATCTTTCCCTTCTATTTAACTGTTCCTGTTGTATTTGTTCTATTAGATGTTTTGTTATTGATAGCTTCACTGTCTCTTTCTAGTGTATCCTTGAGAGTCTTTTGGAGTGCCAGTTTTTGGTCATGAATTTTTTTACATGTTCTTTATCATAAAAACATCTTATTTCTCCATCAATTTTGAAAGGTAGTTTTGCAGGTTATTTCAGCCTGGGTTGGAATTTGCTTTCTTTTAGGGTTTGAAACACTTCGCTCCAAGCTCTCCTGGCCTCAACATTTGTATTGAGAAATCTGATGTAATTCTAATGAGTTTTCTTATATAAGTGAGGTGTTGCCTTTCTCTAACAGCTTTTAAGATTCTGTTCTTCTGTTGGACTTCCAGGATTATGACTATTAAATTAATGCTCCTCTAGTTAGTGTGCACTTTTCTGCTCATGGCTTTGGGGTTCTATGTCCTTCACTTATCTGTAGCTAAATTATTTTAGCTTATTTGGAATGTTTTCTGCTATTTCTTCTGAAAGTGGGTTTTTATGTCATTTGTGCTATCTTCTGATTTTTTAGTGATTCTAATTAATCTTAGATTAGTCTTCTCTGCATCACCTAAGAGCTATTGGGTCCATTTTTTCATGTTCTTTTGTTGTTTTGAAGTTATCTCTCATTAATTTGCTGCTGACAACAGATTTGCTGCTGTTTTCTAGTTTGTTTGTTTGTCTTCTAGCTCTGATACTTTCTGATACTCTGTCCTCATTGGTCACTTCTGCTGCCCATAGATTCAATACAATTTTTAATCTCCTGGATTTCTATTTGGAGCCCTTTTATAGACTGTAATTCTTTTCCATGCTGGTCATGGATGTTTTGCATTGTTTTGTTTAGCTCATCTGTCTTTTTGTTAGCTTCTTATGTAGACTCACTGATGATTTTGTGTATTTGGCAGTATCTTATTACTTATATCTTCTTTGAGCTTGCCAAATGCCTTATTGATCTGTTATGCTATCTCTCCTGGTATCATTTCAAATAATTCAAGTGTGTGGTTCCCTCCCTTCAATATCCCATGGATCAGCTTTGGAGGAGTTGGGAGTATTGTGAGGCATTTTGTTGATCTGTAGTCTTGTGTTCTATTTTTTTTTTGTTTTTGTTTTTGGTTTTTTTTTTGTTTTTTGTGTGTGTTGAGGCTTATGGGTTGACTGTGTTGGAAAACTTCATTTTCAGTACAGAAACCTCTTTAGTTAATGTTTACTTTTCAGTGGTGTCCTCTGGGAATGACTAGCTACAGGCTTTTTCCTCTGGCCCTGTGTCCAACAACTTCCACTTACTTGAGATGGGAGGTTGCAGCATATTTGGCCCAGTACCCAGTTTTCCAGGAATGTGCCACAGTATTGTTAGTGGCCCCCAGGCAATCCAGTTATAGGCATCTCAGGAATACCAATTAATAGCAACAGCTGTGTCACCTTGGCTATAGTAAAAAAACCAACTTCAGTTATAGCATCAAATATAAACAGAATATTGACAGACCCTAAGGACTAATAAAGTACCACCCTTGCCCATAGAAAAGAGATTTATAATATTAGTATGAACACTAAGACACACCAAATATCAGCGTACAATTGACCTATAACAATAGCTATTAAATAGAACAACTTTATGCAACAGCATAAAGTTTAATATCGCTAAAGAATCATAATGTCATACTAGTAAAGGTGGAGGGAGTAGGGAAGCAGAGAATGAGAAAAGTAAAATTTGAAAAATTAATCTGTGGGATCTGAGAGGGTGGAGAGAACAGTAAGACAGGGGATGCTGTTCAACAAGAAACTAATAGTGATCAAAAGCAGTCGCTAGAAAGAATGAACAAGAAAAAGAAGAAGAAAGATAAGCAGACCAAAAAACAGGAGATGAAAGATATGAAGGAAGAGAAAAAATTGGAAAGGAAAAAGAGAAAAGAAACCAAGAGAGAGAGAGGAAAAGGGGAGAAAAACCCCAAATCCCCCCAAAAACCCCAATGAAGGAAAGATAAAAATAATACAAAATAGAAAAATCAAAGAAAAATTAAGTCAAATTAAAAATTTCTGTGTTTTCCAATGAGACTCTTTCCCGGATCTGCAGTCCTGGGATGCAGGCAGTCATGGTCCTGAGTGCTGGCGCTGAGCTGGTGGGTCTCTGAGGTGCCCTCCTCCCACCGAGACCCCTCTGTCTGTTCCCCTCACACTCTGGCTGCCGTCCAAGCCAAGGCGTGTCCGTGCTCCCGCTGGCAGATGGGGAATGCAACCAGCCCTCTGTTCTCTGCGGGATGTGGGCTGCGAGGCAGGGGTTCGAGTGGGCTGCTGGACTTACTGTCCTCAGTCATGGTGTCTGGTTGCTTTCTCCTTCTCTCTCTGGCTGCTGTCCTTCTCCAGGATCGGGCAGTTTGTTCAGTGTTTGCCTCTGCCGCTCCGTGCTGTGTCCCTGTGGGGCCGGTACCCCTGCTCTAGTGTGGGTCAGCTTTCTCACATTGCTGCCACTAAGGTTTTGATACACACAGGTTTAACTCATAAAGTGTTTTTAGAATTATCTTTTTATCCTGTTTAGTGCTTTTGCCCATAAATTCCTTACCAATTCTGTTGAAGAAAAATCTGAGTTAAATGTAACAAAGATGATTTGAGGAAAGTAACAGTTTTAGAAACTGGGCAGCATTTCAGAAGGAAATTGGTTTTTCATGCCCCACCTCACCATATGTCGTCTGTGTGTATAGCCAGTGGACAGGAAGTGACGTAACAGGAGCAACCTGACTGGCTTCAGTTGGTATTGCTTTATGTGGTTATAATTTGGTATTCTCAGCTTGGGATCGGCTGAGGATTTGATTTCAATGATTGGCTGAGGTTCAGTTGCTTAGTTACTAGACTATACGCTTTGGTTAAGTTACTATCTGCCTGTACTTCAAGCTGGATTGCAATTCACTATTTAAGAGAGCAACACTGGGCCAAATTTTACCGTCCAAATACAAAAACAAACTTAGGCCACACTTACTAGTTTAATAATTTTAACACGACCATTTCAGTGGGTCCTTAGCACATGTGACTTCTAAGTGACTGCGGTAATGTGGGATCTTTGAATTATTTTTATTATCATTACTCCCTTTCCATAGATCATACAACTTTAAGACGTGTGTGTGTGTGTGTGTGTGTGTGTGCGTGCGCGCCTCCTTTCATCACCCTCTATTTCAAGAATTTTGCTATTGTCTCTCTTAATTCACTATGTCAGTCTTTCCACATTCACCTATAAAGACTTTGTATTTACCTCATTTTCTGGTTTTCCACAGCATGAGTTCGTGTGTGTGTGTGTGTGTGTGGCCAGTCATTTCCTTAGTATTTTCTTCAGATGGATGAATGGATGATGTGGGTGATATTCTTCAACTTTTTCATACAGAGAAATAGTTTTAGATCTATTTTTAAAGCATCTGCTACTTCATAAATCAAAGGAGTGCAGACCTTTATGAAAATTTAAGAAGTCCTTAATTAAGACCGAGTGATCCCAGCTGTCTCTCTGCCCACTGATTCTGCAGAAGAGTAGGAAGATGGCGTTTGTCTCTTCCTTCAGAGACTTGGAAATCTGCAGGTGTGAATACAGAGACTGGAGGTTGCTGGCGTTTTTCTGCCTGGAGCAGCCGGAAAAGGCATAAAGCAAACGTTAGTTCAGCCTGAGTGGTGGAACAGGCAGCTTGGCCCTTCGGAAAGAGAGTGCTTAAGGCAAAGCAAGCAGAGTCTCAACTTTGGTTATGGCAAAGAAGCCCCGCAAGGCAGCCGAAGTGGTGGGCACAGCACTCTTCCTGCTCTCACCTCAGAGCGCTTGCCAAGCAGGACTTGGTTTTCCAAATAGCCTTCTTTATTTTGTAGGTAAAAGCCACGTCTCAGGGGAGGGGCGGGGGAGAGGGGGGAGAACCAAGATGCATCATGTATAGGTACAGAATAATTGTAATGAATGAGACCATTGTATGAAGAATGTACCAATACATGTTCTTGGTTTAAAATAAAAAAAAATTGGAAAAAAAAAAAGGAATTCTTGCTCCATTACCACTCAGGCTTACTTTAATGTATTGTTCGCAGGGCCTGAGTCCACAGGAGAGGGGACAAAGGAAGGAAACAGTCTGGGAATGGAGACAGGACATTTGCTTGTCTGTCTCCATGTGAACCCACAGGCCTTAGTAGGAATCGTGCCTAACTGAGATTCTTTGGAAAAACATACTACTCATAGTTTTCCAGAAAGAAAAGCCAGAAACTATACATTTAGTAGATCCAGAGAAATGTAAAGAGATAAACTTTAGGATCCCTGGCAGACTTTACTGAAGATTTGACCCCAAGACAAGTTGGGCAGGTCACTTTGATACGTCCCTCCGCCTGTGACTGCGTGCTTTCTCTCTGCCTTTTAAGGCCATATTCTACGCCCACACGTCTGGGTCCCAAGGTCCCACTGTAATTTTAATACAATCACATTTCCTCAGACCTCAAGGAAGAGCCCTGGAGTATATTTTTAATTATAAGGTAGATTCGGCATTCAGCCTTGTGTATTATGAAACATCTTGATCAGAGTCACACGGTGGAATCCTAGAGTGGGTGGGAGCCTTCATACAGTCATATCAGGTAGGCACTTCAGTTCCTTTTATGCCCAAATCTGCTCTCACCTCATCATCTGAATATACAACATCTGCGCCATCGCTCTCAATTGCACTCTCTGACGGGAAGCTGTGTGACTTGATCTCTCGCACATTATAGGTGTTTCATTAGGATTATCATTTAAAATACAGAAAACAGGTGCACTCCAGGGTGCTCCATATTAAACATTTTATCTCTTCTCTTTAAAACAATCAGAGCTAAATGTTTTTACAGATAATCCCAGATCTCTTTAGAGGGAGCAAACGCACATTCTTATGAACCATTCCTTCTCAATAATCTGACTTACTAATATTTTCCTCTTCTCTTTTCCCTTTTTCACATTTAGCCTTGTTTCTCCACCTCTGGCTGCCTCATGAGCCCATGAACCACCCATACACTTATAATCTCTCCCTCACTTGTTTGTTTCCATTAAAATAACTCAAGAAAGCTTCTGATACAATGAATGGGGTCCTTACTAATAGAAATACCTAAGTTCTAAAAAACTGTTATTCATTTTCCTCTCCTTTCACCTTTCCCCACTTTGTGGCTTGGCTTCGCCTTTGTGGTTTTTGCTGAAGATGCACCCATTCACTCGTACGCTGTGTGCAGGCAGGGGAGTCTGGATAGAAATGATGAAAGAAGTGTTTGTCTTATTCATAAACAAACGACTAGAAAGGCATCCCAGAGCCCTTTGGTGAGCAACCTGTGGTTTCTCACACGGAGCAATCACTTTTCAGCACCGGTCTGCTTGTAAATGCAGAGCCCTGATTGCTGATTTTTTTTTCAGGGGAAACCAGAAATGTGAATTTTTATGAGAACTCACTTGATTTCGAATTGTTGACTCAAATTGTATTTTAGAATGTAGAAGACCCTCAACCCCAAAGAAACACTCTGTGGGTTGCTTGAGACATCTACTTTTTTTTTCATGGTGTTGGGGAATTGAGTCCAGGGTCTTGCATATTCTAGGCCCATGCTCTACCATGGAGCTATGTCCTCAGTCCAAAATCTCTACTTCTAATTTATCGTGTGGGCCAAGGACCAGCAGCAACAGCAGCACTCTGGAATTTATTAAAATGAAGAATGGCTGACCCTTTATAGACCTGATGAATCAGAATTGTGTTTTAATAATGTCCTCAGGTCATTCGTTTGCATTAAGATGGAGAACAACCATGTTAATTCACTTGGTATAAATTTGGCTTGCATGTAGAAATTACCTGAGGAGCTTTAAAAATATCAATGCCTGGGTCCCATGCCCAGAGATCCTGGTTTATTACATCTGAAATGCAGCCAAACTAGGTTAAGCATTTAAAAATCTTTCCAGACTTCGATTTTAATATGCTGCAAATGTCAGGAACTGTCAACCTACCTTGGGATCCACCTGCTCCTCCTGCCTCCTGGGTAAACCCGCAACAGTTCGCCCGGATCTCACTCGGCTGGACTCGAAGGGGTAATACCTAGTCTGGAGTCCCGGGACTTCCTCAGGAGTTATGAACTGTAGGTCTATAAATATTTTTATGTTCATGAGTATATGTTTGCAGTCCATAATGATTACGTTGCTTATGGAGGGTTTGGTACATGAGCACAACACATCTTACTGCGTTTTACATCCCCACCGCTGCCCCTCATTTCTTGGTTCCCTTTCCATCTGCAGAGGACCTATCTCCCTATTTCATAAAATCTATATTTTATTTTGTTCTTTCATTTATTTATACTTTGGGCTTCTCATATGAGAGAAACCTTATAAGATTTAAGCTTGCGTGTCTTGTTTATTTCACTTAACATTATGGTCTCAAGTTGCATCTATTTCCCTATAAATGACTAAAATCTTTCCTTCTTTAAAGCTGAATAACACCCCATTGTGTATAAATACCACATTTTTCTTTATCCATTCATCTATTAGGTCCCCAAATATTGTCAAAAGACAGTTGGGGGTGGGTGCAAGAGAAGAAAAAAGAGTGTTTCAAAAAGTCTTTGAAGTTTGATGATCTTAAATTAGAAGACAAAACTTTCTTAAATGTCACAAAGAAATACTGAGTATGAACATTTCAGAAAAATAAACTATGAAGCCAAAGACTGCAAACACACAGGACTGAGCTGCCTTTTAAATGAGCTCAGCGACCTGAAAACGCCAGTCCTCTGCAAATGTGGCCGAATGCGAAGAGAGAGAGTCAAAATAACAAAATAACCAAAGTTGGACCTTAAGAAAAAGGACACCTCAAACCAGAGTGCAAGAAGAATTCTTTTTAAAAATTCTGACACCTGATCTGACAATGATCATATCTCTCTGATCATTGCTCCTACAGTCCAGCAGCTAACCAAGTTTGTTGTTTGTATCTGTTTGTATGTATAACAATGTGATGAACTGCAAACAAAAACTAACCCACAGTTCTTACTGCTTCCTGTATCCACGCCTCATGCAATGTGACCTTGTGCCACACTTTCCCCAGCAAGTAATCTGTTGCCCCACCCTTTGGTCTGGGCTGGCTGAGTGACTTCCTTTAAACCAACAAAAAGGGCGTAAATGACATTGAGGTTGTCCTGGGCCTGAGCTGCAAGAGGCCTTGTGCACTGCTTTTCTCTGTCTTGTACTGCCACTACTGAGTGTGAGCAAGCTGGAATAGCAGAGGAGGAGGAGGCTGCTGGCCTTCCCAGGCCATGTGAAAGCCATCCGATTCTGACATTCGAGAAAGCCAGCTCCATCAGCAGAGTCGCCTGCCAACCCCGGTAACTACAGATCCACGAGCAGAGGGCTCACCCAGCCAGCCTGCGGCATTGTGACGTCCACACACACCTGCTTTGTTTTGGAGTGATTTCTTCCAGCTCAGCTGACTGGCATGTCCAGCCGAGAGACGTCAGCTCAGATGGTAACACTGTAAAGAGACTCCCAGGAAATAAATAACTAGAAAACAGCCAAGCTGAACTAGAATACTAAGAGAAGAATGACAAGGCCCTCTTGTCAATTTATGCTTTCACTGGGCCATTCTGGGACTCCTGTGCTACCTGCTAGGTCAAAGAGCTAAGCACAAACTGGGTAAATTAGTTTAAAGTGGTGCAGAATCAGAGGATGACCCCAGTGATAGTGATTTCCTATGTAACTCCTAATACGACCACCACTATTGTGCCTTTTATATTTCCATCCCAGTGTTATTGAGCATTCAGATTTGAAGACCAAATTTAAATGTGAATAATACTCATTTTCTGAATAATGCCAAGTGCTATGTATTGGATCTTGAATGTCGCCAGAGGCTTCTGTGTGTTAGGCTTTGTCTCCCATCCATGGTAATTTTGGGAGATGACAGAACACTTAGGAAGTGGGGCCTATGACAAGAAGTTAGATCACTGGGGTGCACCCTTGAAGGGGATGTTGGGACCCCAGCCCCTTCCTGTTTCTGTGTTCACTTTCTAGTCACTGCAAGGAGAGCAACTTTACTCTACTATGAGCTCCTGCCATAATGGGCTGCCTCACTATGGGCCCAAAAGCAAGAGAGCCAAAGGACCATGGACCAAAACCATGAGTCCAACCTTGCTTCTTTATAAGTTGTTTATCTCAAGTGCTTTGTCACAGGGATGGAATGCTGACTGACACACTGAATATAGCAATCCCTACAGAATTATTATGACCTAGTATCATTTTCCAGAAGATAGGAGTATTTTACATTGTAGGGCAGTAGTGACGAACCAATGGCACACATGCCAGAGCAGGCACGCAGAGCCCTCTCTGTTGGCATGCAAGCCAAGTTGCCCCAGCCAAAGTTTGACAAATTATCGGCATACATACAACAGCAAAGATCACATCAATTGTGCAAAACCACTCCAAATGCAAACTTTTACCTTTCAGTAAAAAGCCGTTTGTATCATTAAAAGCTGTTGTTGTGTTTTTCTTTAAGAAAAAAGATGTTTTTTCTAAGCTAAGACCTCAGTATTCAGGTTTAGTTTCAGTGTTGGAATTTTGTGATAAATAAGTGGGTTTTGAGTTGCAGTTTGGGTGCTCGTCTCTAATAGGTCACCCATTACTGTCCTAGGGTTTTCTTTAGACTTCCTAAAAAATTAGAACTGTTTCTAAAGAAACTGTTTTCAGTATTCTTGCTAGTTCTGAAATAGCAGTTTGAAATGGAGTTTAAATTGAAAAATAACTAACATAGTGAAAATGGCTATACTTCCTAAATTACTATACAGAGTTAATGTAATTCCAATTAAGATACCACCAACATACTTCAAAGAATTAGAAAGGACAATCATGAACTTCATCTGGAACCACAAGAGACCAAGAACAGCAAAAACAATTCTAAGCAAAACAATCCTAAGCAAAAACAAGAATAGCAAAAACAATCCTAACCAAAAACAATCCTAATAGGGGAAAGGCAGGGGGCATCACAGTTCCTGACCTAAAACTATACTACAAAGCTACAGTGATGAAAACAGCATGGTACTGGCAAAAAGACAGACCTGAGGATCAATGGAACAGATTGGAGGATGCAGAAACAACCCCAAAACACACTCAAATACCTCATCTTTGACAAAGGAGCCAAACACCCTCACTGGAAGAAAGATAGCCTCTTTAACAAATGGTGCTGGAAAAATTGGCTTGCCACATGCCGAAAACTAAAACTAGATCCAAGTCTCTCACCATGTACTAAACTAAAGTCAAAGTGGACCAAAGATCTAAACATTGAAACAGAAACACTAAATCTACAGAAGAATAAAATAGGAAGAACCCTCGAAAACATAGGGGTAGGGAAAAAATTTATGAACATAACCCAAATAGCACGGGAAACAACACAAAGAATCAGTGCTTGGGACCACATGCTATTAAAAAGCTTTTGCACAGCAAAAGAAATCACAAATAGAGCAGGGCGAAAACCCACAAACTGGGAAAAAAATTTTAGTAAGTATCCATCAGACAAAGGTCTAACATCTAAAATATATAAAGAACTCAAAAAAATTAAACCTCCCAAATTCAAAGACCCATTCCAAAAATGGGCATCTGAAATGAATAAACATTTCTCGGGTGAAGAAATTAAAAAGGCAAATAAATATATGAAAAAGTGTTCAACATCACTAGTCATTCAAGAGGTGCAAATCAAAACAACATTAAGATTCCATCTCACTCCAGAAAGAACCGGGTTTATGAAAAAATCAACCAACAACAAATGCTGGCAGGGTTGTTCGGAAAAAGGAACACTCCTCCATTGTTGGTGGGAATGTAGACTGGTCCAGCCACTGTGGAAATCAATATGGAGATTCCTCAAACAACTAGAACTAGCGGTTCCATTTGATCCAGCTATCCCCTTACTGGGGATCTTCCCAGAAGAACTGGAATCCTCATACCACAGGGATGTATGCACAACCATGTTTATAGCAACATAATTTGTAATACCTAAGTCTTGGAAACAGCCTAAATGCCCAACAACCAATGAATGGCTAAAGAAAGTGTGGTTTTTCTACACAATGGAGTACTACATTGCCATAAAAAAGGATAAACTAGAGTCATTTGTATGTAAATAGATGTTCCTTGAGAACATACTTTTAAGTGAAATAAATCAGACACTTATGAGTATACATCGAATTGTTTCTCTGATATGAGAAACCATGGATGTAAAAAAGGACGAAGAGGTGTAATAGATATAATCTAAAAAGAAGATAATATCCTAAGGAGAGGAGCATTGGACGGGGAGGGGGAGAAGCAAGAAGGGAAAAGAAGGATAGAAAAAGGAAAGGGAATTCATGGAGAAATGTGAATGTACCTGCTGTAAATAGGGAAAGGAATAGAGGGGAGGGGCGGGGAAGAGGGGGGAGAACCAAGATGCATCATGTACAGGTACAAAACAAATGTGATGAATGTAACCATTATATGTACATTGTACCAATACATGTTCTTGGTTAAGAAAAAAATTGGAAAATAAAAAAAATAAGAAAGCCCTCATTTAAAAGATACCACATGCATCACAGGCTCAGCCCTGTCTCCCTCTTAACAAATTTGCTCTGTAGAAGAGAAAACTATTCTGCTTCTAGCTCCTGTCCCAAGACGGGACTGGGTTTCTGCAGCCTGTTCCTTGCCTTCACAGCTGATTTGAGTCTGCCAAGAGAGGAACAAACCCACCCACATATTCTCATTCTAAGGTCATCACGGGTTTAAAGAAGGTTGGTGGCTGTCCATGACAAAGGAGAAACCCGAAGAATAAGAGAGTTCGGATTGAGAGCCCAGTCCCATCCCCAAGTACACAAAAGTCTCATTTTCAAGTAGGTAGAAGGTCGAGTGTTTTTTCACCTTACTAATAAGGCTGTCACGTTCAGTACATAGGTGATTATGAATCTTTGTCCGAGGCAGCAGGAGGGGTAAAAAACCAACTCCTGTGGGTCACTGCTCTCAAGGAGCTGACATTCTGGTTGAGGAGCTGGAATGGGCATGTCTGAGAACAATGGTGTGTAGATCAGTACTTTTGAGAAGTGTAGGAAGGGTGATCAGTGACTCCAGAGTGACTGGAGTAACACGAGTTTGCTGGAAACTGGAGAAACAGACTGGGAAGGCTATCATAAAGATGAAGAAATCATGGAAAAATTGAAGATATTGTTTATGACAGTAGAAGTAGTTCCTGTATGGCTCTTTGGTCACACACACACACACACACACACACACACACACACACACACACGGTCACAGTATTATATTTGTCTCTTCAAACCATCCGTGTCTCCTGAGTCTGTGGAGTGACAGTTGTGTAAGTCTCTATTGCCTTCATATTGCCTTGAGCTAAAAACCCCTGGAGCAGGTGAGCTTCTAGAGATAGAATCATCCTCGAGTGTCACCAGCAAGTAAAGAGCTTCCCTGGCATGTGAATCAGAAGCACACGACAAAGCATTTCTGGATAAATCCCTGTGAACAGCAGTTCTTAGAAAGCTTTCCATGCGATGCCATCTGGCCGCATAACTACCTCTATGATAAAATAGCAGTCCTTGCATTCTAACCATGTTTATGTCTTCTAATCACCTACACTCCCAAGTTTTCTGAGCTTTTACTTTTAAAAATCAAGGAAAACTTTATCTTTGCAGTTAGGTTTCAATACAATTGTAGCCCATTTTCCAAAATGCCAAGTAATCTAAAAGTAATTTATGTGTGAGCTAGGAATGTGAGGCTTTTAGAATATCTTTCTTATTTCCGAAATTGTGCTCTGACTAATCCAGTAGTTAAATTAGTTAAGTGTTCAACCAAGCCCAAACTGCATGATTAGAGAGGATAGCTGTGAGGGCTGGAAGGAAACCAGACTAATTTAAAATTTATCAAGAGATCATTTAATTCCATGCAGTGAGTATTTCCTGTGCTACCAGGGAAATGGTCATCATTATTCATTAAGGCACAACCCACATGGAGCTAGGTTAAGGGGTGACCATTCAGGAGCCTCTATAGTTTGTATATACAAGCGTGACCCTATAGTCCTAATAACTCACACTAATCTGGAGTTGGTAATCTCACCTTGCTTATTAAATCCTCCTTCTAGCTTTATCCAGTGGACAACGGCCTTGCCACACTATAGTCAGCCTGAAATATGCTGCACGTTCATCTCCCTGCCTTAATTAAAGTGCAGCAATCATCCGGTTACACTGCAGGGTTTCTCAAGCCTCTCTCAAACCAGCCCCTAGAAAACCAGGAGGAAAAATAGAATTGAAGAAGGAAGCCCCAGGATTTCAATAGGCTCTAACTGCAATGGCTTCAATTTGCTCCCGTGTATCTAATGCATAGAAAGCAAACAAAGTTCTTTACCTCCTGTGTGGTCTTCCACAGGCAGGGATGCGATCTGGCCAGAGAAGGTAACCTTGAAGCTTGAAGCCCTCCCTGATGCCCTGCTGAGTTGCCCCGCCACCTCTGGCCTCTCCCATGGTCTCTCTTACTCTGGGCCACCAGGATGGTGGCCTTACCCGGGCTACCCAGACACTCCACTGGCTATGTCACTTACCAGCAAGGCCATTCATTAATCTTATCCAAGTGACTTGTGAAGGGATCTTTTGCAGAAGGTCCTTTATAAATTAGGGCATCTCTTTATAAATTAGAACCAGTTGTCTACATATAGATTCCTCGTGAGAAATGTAACCAAGCCTTTCTGCACAATGCAAATCACTGGGTGCAAATGACTCCCATTTAATCTCAACCGCCCATGTGGAGATCTTGAAGTTCAGGATGGTTAAATGAAAATGTGCACAGACAAGAAGGAGAGAAGATGCAGAAGAAGAAAATGCTTAGACAGTTTGAGAAAAACAAATCCAGGTTCCATACACTTCCCAGAAGATAGATGTGGTTGGAGTGTGGTCAAGGTCAGAGGCCTTGACAAAGCTGCTGGAACCCTGTTAAGCCTTGATCTTTTTCATCTCTAAAATGGAGATATTCCTTCTACCTTACAAAGTTGCAATAAGAATTAGATGAGATAATAATGCACATCTGGTATCTGACACAATGAAAGTATCCAGTCAATAGTGGCTGCTATTATGTCTCACACTATTTTCTTTGGTTTCATCTCCTCCCAATCTCTCAATGAAGTATGCTGAGAGCTTGAGGTAAACAACTTCCAACAGATGAAGTAACTGGAGAGCATTTGCCATGATGGCGATAAAGCACTAATTAAATTGGTATTACCACCCCAAACTCAACCAGGCAGGAGGGAACTAGTAGGAAATCTGGTCTCCTGGTTTCACAGCAGAGGAAAAGCTATACTTGTGGTAATGCTGGAGCTGGAGGCAGAGGAAGTGGCGCTGAAAGGAAGTGGGGAGCCCTCATCACCTATGGCTTTCACTTTGATTAAGACTGTTCTTTGCACTGCACCCTTGAATAAGATGAACCTCGAACACACCGTGTGCTGCAAGAGACCCCATTTAATCCACTGGCTCCTGGGGCCAGCCATCTGCCAAATCCAACTGGGGAGCAGAGACGAAATTAAATTGCTGCAGCATAACTCTCCCACTCCCTAAGAAACCAGTGGAGGATGGCAGGCTGGCCGGCTGTTTACAGAACAGGCCATTTTGTGTTAATGGAGCAGAAACAACCAGGACTGTCGAACTGGGACAGATGCATTTTTGTTTTCTCTTGGAGAGACCTTGGGGAAAGACAATGTTCCACAGCAAAGTACATAAAAGGAACTAGTATCCTGTTAGGATGGTTCTATCTCTGTCAGTCCAAGGGTTCCCAAGTCAGAGCACGCACAACTTTTAGAAGTTAGGACAGCAACCAGGAATAAGAAAAAGGTGGCTGGGCATCCACCACAAAACATAAAAGCCACACAGCGTGGCGATGGAAGGGGTCAGATGGATTGGATCTGAAAGTCTTCCTGGGACACAGACGTATGTGTACGGGAGCAAAGGCACCTTTCAGTCTCACTCAGAAGTATGCTGGGTTCTGGGAGGGGAGATGACTGAGCAAGCTCTGCAAAGGGTGTTTCTCAGCCTTCTCATTCATCATTCCACACTCTAGATTTTATGTTGGCAAAGATAAGAGACACACTTAAAGGGCCTAAGTGTGAAAGTAGGACCACAGAAGCTCGGAGAAAACCGTCTGAAGGTGACCTGTGATTCCTACGGCTCTTTTCCTGAACACCAGGTGGCAGATTAGTGCCCGTTATGACTTAGGTCTAAGAGGTCCCTGGAAGTTGCACGTGTTCGGTGGCAGGGCTTTCAGGGCGGATTTGTCCACTGAAGAGATCATATGCCGATGGCATTATTGGAAGCGAATGGAACTTGCAGGTGGGGCCCCTTTGAAGGGAACAGGTTAAAAGTGTGACTCAGAGGACTGCTGTCCCTGGCCACTTCCTTACTGACTCTCCCTCTCTGCTCTGCTTCCTAGAAGCCATGATGTGAACAGTTTTCCTCCACTGTGCTCTAGCACCATGATGTTTCTGTCTCACTGCAGGACCAAAGTGAAGGAGCCAGCCGACTGTGGACGGGAACCTCAGAGCTGTGAGCCGAAAGAAACTTTCCCTCCTTAAAGTGATTGCAGAAGGAAGCCAATAGCGCCTGCTTATACTCATGGCCCCCTGACGATTACCAGCAGTGAAACTCAGAGGCATATGCTCATCTGCTACCTAGCTGCAGGGCCAGTGCTTTTTACCTCCACTGAATGTTCGAAGATAGATTCTTCTAGGGCTTTTACAGAAAGGACATTGTCAGTGTGCTGTTCATGTCCACTGAGGTATAAACTAAGGAACAAAAATCCTGGGCTTGGGAGATGAGATTGGGGGTCTTCTCACCCTCTCCCCCCATCCTTTTACAGGAAAGACAGCTATGATGCAACCGAGGCCAGGGATGGAACTAGTTCTCAAATCTGTACAGATTTAGGGCAACAAGATTTGTTGTCAGGAAGTTAAAGGCTAGAGTATGCATGGATCAATGGGAATCTCCTTTTCATTGAAAGCGTGAAAAAGTCAATAAAGTCTTTCAAAGTTCCTCCCGATGGCAAGGGGCTGCAAACTTTAGAAACAGCAATTAAAGGACAAAGCCAGTTGTTACGGTTTACATCTACATGTCCCCCAAGGCCTCATGTGCTCATAGGTGGGGCTTCTGGGAGGTGACTGGATCATGGGTGTGTGACACTGGATTAGGCCACTGATGGGTGTATGGCTGGGTGTGCTGTTGGGAGGTGAAGCCTGGTGGGAAGGGGGGAGGTCACTTGGGGGCGTGGCGTAGAAGTGTACATCCTTCCTACCCCCTTGATCCCACTCTGCTTCCTACTGCCATCCCGCCCTGCCTTGGAAACAGCTGGCTGTGGACTGAAACCTCTACAAACTGTGAACCAAAACAAGCCTCTCCTCCTTTAACTTGTGGGTGTCGCAGAGGAGAGAGTAAGACACCAGTAGCCAGGTGGACTTGGAGCAGCAGACACAATCAAATGAGAAGTAGGCAAGTCTTTGGACAACCCAGCTGGGCTGAAATTTTAATTCAGTTCAGCTTCAATCAGAAAAACAATAGTGTCCAATGTGCAAGGACCCCCGTGGGTACTCTGAGCACACAGAGAAGTAAGAGATGCCTCCCAGAGCTAAGGACAGCAGGGACCCGGCAACGCTGGGAGCAGTCCCGAGTGTACTGCCTCATAGCAAGCCACTGTGCTGAGAGGAGTGTCAAATAGTGTCAGAGAAAGAGTCAGTGGTGTGTGCGTATGTGTGCGTGTGTGTGTGTGTGCACGCGCGAGCATACACATTCTTTTCCTGCGCCTCTCCAGAATTTAGCTGGAAATACGTGAATTCATAGAAACACTAGAATGTGCTTATGAAAACTGACTTTTCAACAAATCTAAAGGCTAGACTAGGGAAAGAGGAAATGAACAGTCTCTGGTGTCTGCAGCAGCCCCGTGTCCACACAGACAGGGAGGTTTCACTTCGGAAGCACCTTTGCTCTGTCTGCTCGTAGGTTGCAGGGTGCAGACCGAGACTGTCCTCAGGATGCAGTCGGAGGAGACTGCACTTCGTTCTGCAGACAGTGAGGAGTAGAAGTATCTGAGTGGAAGAGGAACCTGATTGTTTAGCATGCTTATAGAGGTGTTAGACTGGAAAGACAGATCAGGTTTGAAGAGCGGCTGGGAAGATGGACTTGGAGCAATTCAGATAAGAGGTAAGGAAAGAAGTCGTAAGTGTAGAAGAGAAAAAAACTGAAGAAACTACTTAAGGACCTACCTAAGGGACGGTTTGTATGTGGTCTGCAATAAGGTACTGTTAGCCGAATGCATGCATCTAGCAAGAATCTGCTAGGGAGGCTAGCTTCGAGCCAAAGGGTTAACAAAAAGGAAAACGTGTACCCTTAAGCAGCCGAGTGAAGAAATATTTCTAGGAAGAGGCCCCAGTGGCTCACAGCCCAGCAGAGGTGCCTCTTGCCCTGCGTAGCGGGGAGAGAAGCCTGTCATCAGAGTGCCCTCTTCAACCACATGCACCAAAGACTCCCCAGGAAAGGAGCAGAGAGGATCGTTTCTGCCGATCCAGCATTCACTTTCTTGTCCTCCCCCTTGTGTCAGTCTCCTAATCCAGAGGCCTTGTTGAGCCTTCAAAACCACCTTGCTGGTTTCCTGAAAAATAGGTGGAAATGTGTCTTGCTCCTGAGAGATTATTGTGGAAGCACTTTGATGATTAGCCTTTTAAAAGGTGCAGAATCGACTTTAAAATTGTCAGTCCTATTACCCACCCCTGTCCTTGGGCCTCACACAAAGCTAACCTTGTGCCCTATTTTCCACATCTATCGCAAACATAAATGCTGTTTAAAGATCTATTTTTCCCCCCTGCCCCCCATTATTATTGCCTTAGTTTTACTTAAAGAAAAGGCTGCTATAATTCAGCATCAGCTTTCTAGAAAACACCAGTGGGAGTTGAAATCACAAATAGGCAAAGAATAAAGTGGAACCAAAATTCATCATGAGGTCATTTTCACCTCCCACACTCCACTCTGACCGAGGCAGTAACTGTTGTTCGTGACGACCATGGAGACTGGCTCTGGCACCTTGTAGGGAAACGTGGTGATGGTTGGCTGCTGCTATTTTTTAAGTGTCATATTTTTCACTCTTCCCTTGGAAAAGAGTAATATATTTTAGAAATACTCTGCTTTTATCTACTGTCAGCGGACAAAGTTATAATTTCCCTCTTTTTGAGCAAATGCTGTTTGGATGGATTCCAAAAGTAGATGATGTGGACGACTGGCAATTCTCTGCCTCTAAAGACCATGACAAGTGTTGCAGAAGAGCCTTGGGCAGCACCTGGAGAAGAGATTCCTGTGAAGCCCTGGGGGCCTATGCGGAGGCAGGGAGGAAGCAGCTTTTGGAGGCTGGCTGGCCTCTGGTGCCCTGCAGTCTGGTGGCAGTAGTGTTAAAGGTAGAAAGCTGACTCCGCAATTGTGGCCAAGTCATCTTAATTCAGGCCAGAGCCTGTTCATTAAAAAGAAACGGCCCTCAAGTTCAGAAAGCCGATAGAAGTTGCTACAGTGAATTGAAAGTATGGAGGTCCCTGGCTAAGTATGCTGCTAAAGGCACATGGGATTTTTAGTTGCCTTTTCTGACAGTTTATTGCACACGAAAAACCAGGTGGCCTTGTAACTGGGGACATGGGAGGGAGAGATAGTGACTCTGAATATCCAGGCCGCCGCACGGCCCCCGTCCTTGGTTTTAGCTGGGACTGTTCTTTTTCCTGACCCTGAAAAAACCCCAAATTGTTCTTCTCCATTTCAAGGCATTTGTGTAGGACCCCCACCCCTACATACACACACACACACACACACACACACATACACAGTCACA